>JAODAL010077532.1:0-13241 GCA_025379985.1 Phyllomedusa bahiana | reverse complement strand
AAAAAAGTTTCTGCGGCGGAAAATTATGTTTGTGAAAGATTACCTATGGATAGAGATGGGCGAATTTCTCAAAAATTCGATTCGCCAGGTTCGCCAAATTTTCCACAAAAATTATTTTCTACCCGAATTTATTTGCGGCGAATCACATTAAAAAACAGCTATTTCCTGGCTGCAGAGAGCCTGAAAGGTGTTGTAGAAATTGTGCCATTCTCAAATATGCATAGGGAGTGTGGTTTGGTCTTGATACAATGCTGTGTTTTAGTATGACACGCAGATGACAGCCGCCGCTCTTAGAATTGCTTCACTCTTCACTTCCCTGGGCAGTTACAGAGGCAAAACTGACCAGATAACTGAAGTGGGAACGCAGCCTGACAAGGTAACGTCAGCGGCAGCTGAAAAGAACCGAGCTGAGGGCCAAGATCCTACTATAATAATAATCTTTATTTATATAGCACCAACATATTCTGCAGCACTTTACAATATAGAGGGTATAAGCACAGACAAACCAAACATTACATTATAAAAAAAGCTACTTACAAATCTGACAGGAGGTGTGATGGTTCTGCTCGCAAGAGCTTACAATCTATTAGGGTGTATGGGTGAAACAAAGGGTGAGAAGTGCTTGGTTTACAATGGTCCAGCCATGTTACATAAATCTGCGGTAGTATACATAAAAAAGTGGATGAACCTACCATCCCAACCATACATCTATATACACAGTGTCGGACTGGGGGGTCTGGGGCCCACAGGGGAGTTGATCTGAGGGGGGCCCACCCTTGATCTTGGGGGGGCCCACCCTACTTTTACGTAAAAAATATTACCGGCCTCCCCGGACAAAAATGCGCCCATTTACCACATAATACATGGAGAAAAACAGAATTGTATGGTGTAGTACAATAGCAAGTGAGTCGCATATCTGTCTATCGCACATATCTGTCTGTCTAGCATATCATAGACACAGGGCTAAGTAGCTCCATCCATATCCCCCTCCACCCACATACAATATCCCCCCCCACCCACATACACTATCCCCTCCACCCACATACACTATCCCCCCCCCACCCACATACACTATCCCCCTCCACCCACATACACTACCCCCCTCACCCACATACACTATCCCCTCCACCCACATACAATATCACCCTCACCCCACATACAATATCCCCCTCCACCCACATACAATATCCCCCTCCACCCACATACACTATCCCCCTCCACCCACATCCAATATCCCCTCCACCCACATACAATATCCCCCTCCACCCACATACAATATCCCCCTCCACCCACATACAATATCCCCTCCACACACATACAATATCCCCCTCCACCCACATGCAATATCCCCCTCCACCCACATGCAATATCTCCCTCCGCCCACATGCAATATCCCCCTCCGCCCACATGCAATATCCCCCTCCGCCCACATGCACTATCCCCCTCCGCCCACATGCAATATCCCCCTCCGCCCACATACAATATCCCCCTCCGCCCACATGCAATATCCCCTCCCCCCACATGACATATCCCCCCTCCCCCCTCATTCATTATCCCGCTCCGCCCAAATTCAATATCCCCCTCCTCCCACATGCACTATCCCCCTCCGCCCACATGCACTATCCCCCTACTCCCACATGCACTATCCCCCTCCACCCACGTGCACTATCCCCCTCCACCCACATGCACTATCCCCCTCCACCCACATGCACTATCCCCCTCCACCCACGTGCACTATCCCCCTCCACCCACGTGCACTATCCCCCATCTCCACCCACATGCACTATCCCCCTCCACCCACATACAATATCCCCCTCCACCCACATACAATATCCCCCATCTCCACCCACATACTATTCCCCCTCCACCCACATACAATATCCCCCCCCACCCACATACAATATCTCCCTCCACGTTTCCATTGGGCACGCACCTCACCACCGTCTAAAATACCCACCAGCAAGAAAAGTAGAAGTGTAACTCCTATCACAGGGTCAATCAGGGACACGTGTACACTGCCACTAAACTAATGCCAATATAACCTACAACACCGCCATATAGAGACCACATAGATGTCAGACACCAGCTCAGGTCACATCACATTACAGTGAATACAACACTGATCCAATATAGAAGTAACAAAACCCCCTTTCATCCAGGGACTCACCAGAGACGTCCTATCTGAGGATCTTTCTCTTCTCTCATGATCGTTCTTATTCCCTTTTCTTCTTGCATCCGTTCCACACCGCCATGATTAACTTGTCCCGGACAACAACTCATCCCTGCAGAATTACACACAAATATCTTAGAATCCTCAATTTTCCAGCATCTTTTTACCCATTCCCACCCCTCACAAACTTCCCAGGGTGGGAGAGCGGGTACAGCCATAACTTAGAGGTCTAGTATCCTAGGGGGTTGGAGGGTGGGGAAAGGACTAACCCCCCTGGAGATAATGCAGAGTATACAGGCAGTTAGGGGGCTCCCTTTTTGGGAGTATACAGGGAGTTAAGGGTCTCTTTTAGGTATATACAGGTAGTTAGGGGCCTCCTTTTTGCTTAGTAGCAGGGGGCCCCCCCTTTGTAGCCAGGGCCCCCCTTAGTAGTCAGGGCCCCTTATAGTCAGGCCCCCATTGTAGTCAGGGCCCCCCCTTAGTAGTCAGGGCCCCCCTTAGTAGTCAGGGGCCCCCTTAGTAGTCAGGGGCCCCCTTAGTAGTCAGGGACCCCCTTAGTAGTCAGGGACCCCCTTAGTAGTCAGGGACCCCCTTAGTAGTCAGGGCCCCCATTCGGAGTCAGGGGCCCCCTTAGTTGTCAGGGCCCCCATTAGTAGTCAGGGCCCCCCTTAGTAGCCAGGGCCCCATAGTAGTCAGGGGCCCCCATAGTTGCCAGGGCCCCCCCCCTCTTAGTAGTCAGGGCCCCCCCTTAGTAGTCAGGGCCCCCCCCCTTAGTAGTCAGGGCCCCCCCCTTAGTAGTCAGGGGCCCCCCTTAGTAGCCAGGTCCCCCCCCATAGTAGCCAGGGCCCCCCTTAGTAGCCTGGGCACCCCCCTTAGTAGTCAGGTGCCCCTCTTAGTAGCCAGGGGACCCCCTTAGTAGTCAGGGCCCACCCCCGTAGTAGCCAGGGGCCCCCCTCCCCCTTAGTAGCCAGGCCCCCCCACCCCCTTAGTAGAAGTACCAGAAATTTAGAAGAAATAATCCAGCGGGGTCCAGATCTCCATAATAAAAACTTATTGACGTTTATTGCCAACATGTAAAAACACGCACCTCCGCAGTAAGTGAAGTCCCCAAGTTAAACCTGACGGTTCGGGCGACACAACACCCTTAGTCATAGCATAAAAGCAAATACAATTATATACTTTTATTATACTTAGATAAAATTGCATAATACTTACTCCTGAACCAACGGGCTGCAAGTTCTACGTTTCACCGTGTATGATTCCGGACGGAAAACAGCGAAGGACCTAATCATGGCACAACGGACATGCATCAAACATAAGCAGCGTAACACATACAATGGCCTGGGAGAACGTGTCTCTGATATGGTGGTCCATCCTGCTGCACACAGAGCACCCAGTGGTGCCTTCCATTTCAGGCCAGTCAAGACTCCCACATCTGCCAAGCAAACTCCTGTCTGTCGCATATCATCTACAGGTCCTGATGCTCCTGCTCCTTACACTCATGGTGCATGCAGTCGTTTCAACGAGACGATTGATAGAGACCAGCAGTATGCATCTAGCCATCCCTAAGTGGAAGAAGATGATCGTGCTTCTGTCCAAGTTCGTGGTACTGCAGTCTCCCTTTTCACAGTGGGTGGACTCTGCACAGTTCAAGAGAACTGGACAGGAAACTTGCATGCACTTTAGGCCATGTCATACATTGCCAAGCACTCTCTCCTTGAGCTTAAACAGAACTGAGAAACCTATGAACAGGGCAAACAGGGGAGAAATCTAATTGAAAGGGCAAAACAGGGAGAAATCAATGAACAGAGCAAAACAGAGAGAAATTGATGAACAGAGAAAGGCTATTAATGATTCTTGATGATCCAAGCAGACAGGGATACTCCACTGTGTAATTTTTATGTCAGCCAGTGGCAGCTCATGCGTGACACCTGCCGTTTGCACAGACCCCTTGAGGAGGCCTTGTTATTTGTCAGTCACAAGGACTATGGGATGAATAACGTCATCCACTGCTTCATTGTCAACAGATGATGGAAAATCTGTCTGGTCAGGGGAAAGGAGACATGGCGACTACATCTCACGGCCACATGAGTCCAGTGGGGGCTGAAATTGAGGAAGGGAGGAAGACATTGCACAAGCAAAGCAGTGGTCTGCGATATGGAGTGGTTTTTTACTCAGCCTGGACATGAGAGGAGCAGCCGGAGGATTAGGAAGACGAGAAAGATGACCCAGACACACCGTGGCAGTATACAGTGGAGATGGAGGCAGGGAGTCCCTCAGAGTCACTTACGAAGATGGTCCACTGCATGCTGATTTCCCTGGCTAGTGAGAGCTGAATTTTCACCATCCGGCAGAGGGATAACTTATGGCTCTCCAACCGTATTGTCACTTTGTTACCGGTCACCAAATGGGGGCATTTTTTCACTGACCAAGACGGATGACAACTCAAGTACTATAGAGGACAAATATGTCATTTGCCCCTCTGTGCGCCTACTCTACTGATGCCAATGACCACTCTCTCAGTCACCACCCTGTTGTTTACTATTGCTGATTTTTTTCCACCCTCCATCACTATATGATGTTGCACTAAGTTTGGTTTTCCCCTTCTTTTTATCTGCCAGAAGGAATGAAAAAGACAAACACAACCGATTGTGTCTTCGGAGAAGCCATAAGGCTAGTATGACATGGTCTTTTTTTTGCATCAGGATTGTCAGATGAGTAGGTAGCCAAAAGCAGGATGGATATAAAATCATGAAAGGACATGCATAACTTCAACTTACGTATTATTTTTGGGGGAACAACTCCTGTTTTTTTTTTTACTTTAGATTGATGGATTATTGACTTGTGGATGAGCGATTAGCTGACTATCGTCTTCAGGGTCGATAGTAGATTTCGGCAAATTATCAAGTCGATTTCCGATAGTCGTTAATAGTTTATCGCCGAGACCATTATAGTCTATGGCGAGAGCAACTACACATTCATTCTTACACCCAAACAGGGTGGAGAAGCTGGAATTAACATCCACATACAGTAAATGGTGTGACGTGCTACATCTTACGCCATCACACTTAGGTTATAAAAAGCCACTGAAATAAAAACTCAAAGACCATTCACTATCCCTTGTCTTGCTTCCTCAGCATGACCTTAAACCTGCATCACACACAAATTAAAAGGCCAGAATGGCGTATGATTTGAACCATCATTTTACTTGAACTGGACATTGATATATCCCTGTCCTGGAAGCAGCATAGCCAAACTGCTTTGGACCCACTGATTTAAATGTGCCTGCAAAAGGGTCTTTCAACCACAATTTTAGTTTCACAGGACATTGACTTTATATTCCTGTTACGCAGAATGACCATTATAAACCTGTCTAAACCCACAGATTAAAATGCTGGAAAAAGAGTCTTTGACCACAATTTTAGTTTCATGGACATTGAATATTCCTGTACCTGGGCACACAGCATGAGCCCAAACCTGAATTGACCCCCAGATTTAAAAAGTGCTGCAAATAAGGGAGTCTTTCAACCACCATTTTAGTTCATGGACTTGACTATAGCGTCCTAGGCCACACACTGAGCTCCAGACTGCATGACCCCACAGATTTAAAAAAGTGCCGCTTATAGTGTCTTTTCATTCCAACACTTTTTGTTTCAATGGACATTGGAACTATATCCTGTCCGGGCCCCAGCATGAGCCACAAAACCTGCATGACCCCAGCATTTAAAAAGTGCAGCAAAAAGGAGTCTTTGATCAAATTTTCAGTTTAATGGGTCTTTGACTATTACCTGTCCTAGGCAGCTGAGCCCCAAACCTGTCTGACCCACAGATTAAAAGTGCCAGAAATAGGAGTCTTCAACCACCATTTTAGTTGAACTGGGACATTGGGGACTATGCCTGTCCTGGAACACTGTATGGGACCATCTAACATGGTCTGACCAAATGGCATTAAAAAGTGCGGAAAAAGGAGTCTTTCATCACCTTTTTAGGTTTTTCAATGGAAATTGAACTTTTTCTGTCTGCACCGCAGAATGGACATTAAATGTCTATCAACAGATTAAAAAGTGCGTGGGATATAGGAGTCTTTGAACCAACATTTTTGTCTTCACTGGACCCATTGACTATACCTTGTCCTGGCCACAACATGAGCCCAAAACTGCATGGACCCCCAGATTTAAAAAGTGCAGCATAAAGGAGTTTTCAACAACATTTTTTGTTTCACTGGACATTTGTCTATACCTGTCTGGGCCACAGCTATGAGCCCCGACCTGCTAGACCCCCAGATTATAAATGTGCGGAAAAGGTGGTCTTTGAACCTCAATTTAGTTGAACTGGACTTGACTAATCTGTCCTGTACCGCTGAATGGACCTTTATACTGTACTGAACAACAGGATAAAAAGTGCTTGGAAAAAGGAGTCTTTGAACACCATTTTAGTTTCACTGGACAATAGACTAATCCCTGTCCTGAGCACAGCATGAGCCCCCAACACACTGCATGACCCCCCAGATTAAAAAGTGCCGGAAAAGGAGTCTTTCAATCCCATTTTAGTTTTTCTGGACATTGACTATATCTGTCCTTGCACCGGAAGAATGTCCCCTAAACCTGTTTGACCCACTAGATCACAAAGTGGCACTATGATTATTTTGTATACGTGGACTGTCTTTAGTATTTTTTTTGGTAACTGACATATGTTTACAGGAATTTATTTAGGGAAGTTTTATTTATAGTTTACTTAATCTGCCATCATTTTGCTTTTTTTTCAAGTGTGATAACATAACACTTTGTTTTTTGGCCAAAAAATGACTCAAGCCACCCCCGGCTTACAAAGGGATCTCTGTTGGTGGTCCTACTCTTATTATTCTCTCCCCGGGGTAAACTTCAGACCTCTCACTGTGCCAAACGGCCCCCAAAAATGAGAGAGAAAAAAAAAAAAAAGCCCCAACCCTCTCAAAGCTAGTGCATTGATATAAAAGCCTGTGGAGGTGGGGTGCAGGAAACCAAATGGAGGTATTACTTCTCCTTATTTTAGTTTAAAAGCAAATATGAGCCAAAAAAAGTATAGCCCTGCAACAGAAAAACATTTTGAAAAAAACACTGCGAACCTGGGTGCCATGGCATGGCTGCGGACATTTTTTTTTTTTCTTTTATGTCCACAGTCCAATTAGTGGCACACCACTACAAAAAAGGCAAAAAACACTGGAAATCTCCAAAGGAGCTTTTATCTATCTACAATTAAAAAACATTTGAGATTTTTGGGTCCGCATGTTTTTGGCCAAAAAAAAAATGCTCAAGCCACCCCGGTTTACAACGGGTTTCCAGTTGGGTGGCCCCTACTTATATTATCTCTCACTGGGTCATCTTCAGACCTCTCACTGTGCCAAGGGCCCTCCAAAATTGGACCCCCAAACTGAGATCCCGTTGTAACCCGGGGTGGTTGACATTTTTTGGCCAAAAAAAAAATGCGGACCAAAAGAATTAAAAGTTTTTTTATATTTGTGTAGCAAAAAAAAATGCCCCTTTGGAGTTTTCCCATGTTTTTTTTTTTTTTTTTTTTTTTTGCCCAATTTTTAAAACATACCCCCCCCCTGCTTTTTTTTAAAGGTATTTTTTAACGTTGTGTAAAAAAATTTTTCATCCCACACCCATAAGTAATAAAAATGTCCAATCACCCCCAAAAACACTTCTTATTTGGGAAAGACTTTTGCCCTCCTGGTTCGAGAGTGATTCGCCAATAAATTCAATGGTTTCATTTTTCCTCCAAATCCTTCTTCGTGATTAGGGACAGACCCCTGGAGATAAAAAGATGCGCCCCCTAGTGACTCCGCCCCAGAAAATTTTAAGCCTAAAATTTGCTTTTTGTGTCCAGCCTGTAGCCTTTTTGCACTATTAACCTCACAAAAATCCCCTTTTTCAAAATCGTTTTTTTAAGAGAAATTTGAAGCTCTCCTGATTGCCCCTAACGGTGAGAGCCAGTGCTCCCGTCACCCATCTTTTAACATGGAGGTCGCTCCCAGGGCCAGACTTACAGTGGGGGGGGGAGAGCCCCAGGCAAGCGGTTCTGTCATCTATTAACATGGGGTCCAGCTTTGCCAGGCCAGACTTACAGTGGGTGCGGTGGAGCCCAGGCTGGCGTCTGTCATTTTAAACCCCGGTAAAAAATGCCCTTTGACCTGCAAGGGGGGGAAAACAGTCGTGCTGTAGAGAGTGCGGAAGGGGAAAAAGTGTGAGGTAAACCTTCCACCCTTTTCCCTCGTGAAGTCAAGCCCTGGTTAGCGCTTCCCCCTCCTATGAGGGGGGGGCCAATGAGCTTCACTTGGAAAAAAACTGGTGGTTAACGCTCCTTTTCCCACCCAGGGCCCTTTTTCTTGGCTTTCTTTTTCTCATTTCATCAACTGCTGGGGAAATTGTCTCTGTTCTTTGTTCTCTGTCCGTGCCCCCTCTCCATGTCCTCTGAATAACCTCATCGGGTTTAAAAGTTTTCCCTGTACCTCCTTGTAAAATTCAGAGGAAATTTTTTTACCAGCTATTTTGTATTGAAAGTTTTTTAGTGGTTTTCTAAAAAAACATTTTTAAAAATAGGATGGAACCCCCACCATGTCTTTGTTTCTTTTTTTTAAATTGTATTAAATGGGTTGCCCAAATTAAGGGATTGTGCTTGTTAAAGTCTTGCAAAAACAAGTCTTTTTTGAAATTGTGTCCATTAACATGTCCTACCTTTTCCCTGTTTCTGACGCACCACCTCCTTGACCCACGCTTGACAATTGTAAAGAAAAAATGTCTGTTAAAAAACCACATTTTTACAATAGGCCTGTAGTCAGCGCATTTAAAGCAAAATGCCCCCAAAATTAAAAAACAGGGCCCCATGAGCACTTTTGACTTTGTGAAGAACAAATGTCTTTTAGAAACAATTTTTTTATAATAGGCCTTTTGTATGCTGCATGTCACGCAAAATGCCCCAAAAAATTTCCCCCCCCCCCAAAAAAAAAAACCAAAAAAACATGCCCCTTAGCCCCTTTAAAATTGTGAGAAAAAGCTTTAAAAAAAAAATTTTTTTTTTAAAAGGGGACCTGATTTTGCTTTTAAAAGCCATGCCCAAAAAAAATTATAAAAATGATTCTCCCCACTGTTAAAAATTGTGGGGGAAAAATCCCACTTAAAAGCCCTTTTCTTTTCCCCAAAGGACCATGTTAAAGTTGTATCTCCAGCACCAGGCCCCAAAAAAATTAAAAAATATGATTTTCAGCCATATTAAAATTGTGTGGAGAAATGCCATTTGGGAAGCCACATTTTGTTAAAAAAGGCCCCATGATTATAGCTGTATCTCACAGCAACATGATCTCAAAACCTTGACAATGGAAAATTCTAAAGATAAGTAAGTAAGGGAAAACGGTGTTGTCATAAAACTTTGCTGTCTTTTAAAGTCTTTTCCCCAAAAAAACCGCAAAATAAAACTTTTGGGAAAATGAGAATAAAAAATTTCAGTAAGAATGATCATTTTTTAAAAAAAAATTTTTTAAAAGGCCCCTTTTTGTTTGAAGAGGAATGTGAAGTAGACCCGGGAATAATCGGTGACCTCGGCAATTGGGGCCCCAACATACAGGATCCCTGCCCGATTCATCTTTATGAAAGTCAAATTATCCACATTATCTGTGGAAAGCCGGGTGCGTTTGTCTGTAATGGGTCCCAGCTGTGCTGAAGGTCCGCTCAATATGACACTGGCTGCTGGGAGGACAACACCTCTATGGCGTGGCGGGAGCTCGGGGCCCTTGTATTTTGGATACCCCCAAGTCTATTGGGGCCGGCACAAACAAAAAAAATCGGTGTTGAGACGAAAATAGTCTGCTTCTCTGGTGTTGGTGTGTGCCCTGCTTGCATGCGTTGGGGAGGTGGTAAATAAAGATTTCCAGAGGTCACCCGTTGGCTTCTGCCACCTTGCCCGCTGTGCCCTCCGGCTACTTTGGCACTTATGCTGTCACGTCGCTGTGTTTTTCCACCGTGCATTTGAGGGAAAGTGAAACAGACGCAACAGATTGTCTCCCGTTGATCAATCGCAAAGGGCTCCATTTTGCATTTTATTTATTTGGGTGGGTGGAAAAAAAGTGTGAGTTTTTTTTTTTACCGGGGTCCAGGGGGTGGCCACCCAGTAAATGTTGTTCATTTTGATGGCCCTTTAAACGAGGATCATGTTGGAGGGAAAAAGGGGCATCCAAGCATCATGTGAAAGTGGGCCTTGATTTCCCAAGCCTTGGGCAGGGGCACTAGAAACTGATCTTCCCTCTTCCCCCTCCCCCTCAAATTCGCGCCAACCCCTTTTTTCCCCAAGGCCAGGGACGTCGGTAACGTCGGTGTCCAGGAATACCCACTCCCCCTCCGCCTCCTCCGGCACGCTTTTAACACGCCCTGATTGCCCCAGACGATGCACCTGGAGTGTGCGTGCCTTGCCTTGTTGGACCCCCCAAACCCTGCTAATGAAGACCGATAAAATGTGAAAAATGTGGGCCCTTTTGGATTCGACGGAGAGAAGGCTCCGGTCCCCATCTGTGTCCGTCTCCTCCTCCATTGCGGGGGGGGACCTGTTGTTTCAGGGGTGTCCAACGTGGTTCCAGAACTAAGTCACCACAAAGTCATGTGCAAGGGCATTGTCCCCATGACCCTTTTGGTGGCTTCTTCAAAACTGGCAAGGTGGTGCAGAGTCTTTCACCTCCTCCCCTCTCGGTGGCTCAAACCCCGAGGCCGCACCGCGCTTGTCAGGCCTGTGTACGGCTACTGCGTAATGGGATTGCGCTGCTGCCCAATCGCTGAAAAAAAAGTGGGGGTTGGAATTCCGCGTGTTGCCCTCAAAATGAGACGGTTGACGGGGAGGCGAGCTGACGCTGCAACGCGCCAGGCGGGCGAGCAGGGGGCGAAGGCGGAAGTGGAAAATCAGACCTCAGCACTGGGGGCACCTTCTTTTCCCCTCTACCTCCAGTCCTACCCCCCTTTGCTCTCTTACCCCCTGATTTTGTCCAGTTCAGAAGATAAAAATTTTGGGGGTATGGAAAAGGTTTTGGAAAGTCTCTTTTTTAAAAAACGGCAAATCCCAAACTTTTCACATTCCCCAAATCAAAAAAAAAATTGTGGATTCAAAAATTTTAAATGCAAGGGGTTTTATGAACAAAATTTAGACCAAAGTGAAAAAAACACGTATCTGAAATGTTACGGTAAAAAAAGGTATTTTTGGCACCTATCAATACACTGTGGTGACTACAAAATTGCTGGTTCAAATTTAAATGCAAAGGGCCCCTATCAACAAAAGTTTGACTGACCAAAAGTGAAAAAAACACCTATCAAAATGATAGGATAATAAAGGTATTTTTGGCACCAATCATACACCTGTGGTGACTAAAAAATTGCTGGATTCAAATTAAGTGAAGGTACCTTATATCAACAAAGCTTAAATTAACAAAAGTTAAAAAAACACCTATCGAAATGTTATGGATAAAAAAAGGTATTTTTGGCACCAATCAATACACCTGTGGTGACTACAAAATTGTGGATTAAATTTAAGTGAAAAGGTACCTCTATCAACAAAGCTGAATGACCAAAAGTAAAAAAAAACAGTATCTGAAATGTTTTCGGATAATAAAGGTATTTTTGGCACCTATCAATACACCTGTGGTGACTACAAATTGCTGGATTCAATTTAACTGCAAAGGTGGTCTATGAACAAAGCTTGACTGACCAAAGTGAAAAAAACGTATCTGAAATGTATACGGTTTAATAAAATTTATTTTTGGCACCTATAAGCCCACCTGTGGTGACTACAAAATTGCTGGATTCAAATTTTAAGTGCAAGTTACCTCTATCAACAAGCTTGACTGACCAAAAAGTGAAAAAAACACCTATCTGAAATGTATACTGTTTAATAAAAGTGGAGTTTTGCACCTAAAAAATTTAGCCCTGCATTTTCTAGAAAAGATCTGTATCCTAATGTAAGTTCAGGCTGCCCAACATCCAAGTAATATTTCAACAGAAAACTGTTAATAATAAAGATATTGCAATGCAATTGTCTACACTAAGTCTGGGTGCACAATACCAGTATCCTTTAAAGAGCTTTCTGTTTCGCCCGGGGGGCCCCTCCCTCGCTCCCCCCGGTGACTTTACAGCGGTTTGATGCTCCTTAAAATTCTCAGCCTAACTACCTAAAATCTGCAAATCTCTTCTACCTAAGTTCTAAGGTTCACAGCTAAAACTATAAATGTCTCTGTGAACAAAAAGAATAATTTCGCTGAGCTGCTTGCACAGAGGCAGAGCGCACATCCTACTCCTTTGAGATACTGACACACACTGATCATGAACAGTAAGGGATGTTCTATGTAAAACGAGGTCTTGTGTTTTTTACAGCCAATCGCAACCATACACATCCCAGTCATGATGTCGCCACATAGCTCACCCTTTCTCTATTCTCTAAGCTGATTTGCTGGGCCCCCAAAATAACAGGGGAAACGCCGAAAATGGCGCGATATTAATAGATTATGCACAGATTTTAACCTAAATTATGCGTGATCTAAAAAAAACCGATCAACATAAAAACCGTGCCAAATTTTAACTTTGTCGATAATAAACGCTCAAACACTATTATTGACCAATTGAAAGCAGGCACAGAAGGATCAAAGAAAGGGCAAAATGATTAGTGAAGTCAATGCAAAATTACTGATGACACCCTATCCACTCTTTTGGGGGGACTCTACATGTATCAGCCTTTAACAGAATCACCACAATAGGTGAAAAAATTAACTGTTTGCCACAGATAGCAATATCTCAAGAGACTGAAGTGGCTTGATTTGAAATGTATGTAGGGCTGAAATACACAAATACTCCATAAAGAGTAGATAAATTAACTCTTGGCCTCAGATTAAAAAACCCCCACCGATCTGAAGTTGATGGACTTCAGGCGTGTATGTGGCAGAAATACACACACCCTGTATTTGACTCAAATTCCCCCACAAAACAAGAGGCTAAATTAACCCTTGGGTATAAAATACCCTACACAGTGAACCAGATGGAAGTGAGGCGTTTTGGGGCAAAAA
>JAODAL010077531.1:0-13241 GCA_025379985.1 Phyllomedusa bahiana | reverse complement strand
TTGGTCGGATTGATCTGTTTCAAAGTGCGGGATATTGGCCCAAAATTCATTTTGAACCAAATCAAAGTGTGTCACTAGTAAATTTTATTTTGCTATGTTAAGTCTTTCAGAAGATTTTTTTCAAAGCATTTTCTATGTCCCTGTACTGACACATATAATACATTATTTTATTAAAAAAAATAAGCAAAAATTTTAGAAAAAAAGTCCAAAACCAAAGCTTCCCTCTAAAGAAGGGTGCCCCGCTAGGGGGCCCCGCAATGTTTGGAGTGAAATTACCACCATAATCGCTTTTTTAAGGGAGCTCTTTTGTACAGAGGTAACAAGTTAGCATGCCTCATATTAGTAACTGGTCCAGCCAAACTAAAAAATGTGTCCAAAAGGGGTCCTGAAAAAAAGACCCTATTTGACCTGACTTTTAAAAGGGTATTTATGCTAACTGAAAATTGGGGCCAACTCTGTAGAGCAGTTGTATCTTTTGGACCACTTTAAATTTATTTCCAGATCATTGTGCTTTTGCCCTGGCCCAAAAAAAAGCATTGTAAACCCTTAGGGCTCCACCTCCCCCCTCACAGCAACATCAGGATACCCTTTTAAAGTTTTTTTTTATAAATAACCCCGAAGAACCCGAAAACAGATATAAAGGGACAAAAAACTAATATGTAGATTCATTATCTACTATGAGATTTAAATTAATCCCATGTTGCTTACGTATTCATAAAAAAATTGTTCTCTGGGGGGTTATAGAAAGTCCTTAAAAAAAGTATATACCAGCATCGCAGATGAGAGAATGACGCTCTCTATAAAAAAAAATTGACTTTTATTGAATCATTTAAAAGGATCCAGCCCGGACTATGGCATATATTGCAAACAAAAACGCGGGATGATGCATTTTGGCGTGGACCCCTTCTCAATAAAAACCCGCAGCTTACTATTTCAAATTTTGCCAAATCCTGGCTGGATACCATTTTTAAAAAGACCAATAAAAGTCAAGTTAAATCATAAAGCTAGTGCTCATTTTACTATCTACAATGCTGGGTATATACAGTGGTTTTTTTATGATGTGCAGACAACAGAGCGGTTGTCTTCATTCCGTACATCGGATCAGTTTTGCAGGACTACACCCACCTGGCTGCATGGTGAGCTGATCTTATTTTTTATGTTTATAGGGAGTCACTTAGGGTTGTTCACTGGGAAAAGTATTTACAGATAGCTTTCTTTCACAAGATAGAAACTGTCTACGTTGCCAACCCAGTAAATCTTTGGCCCCTTAAAAAGCCTGAGATTAAACCAAGGATAGTACTGTTTCAGCAATTTGCTGCTCATTAGTACAAGGTATGGTTCGAATTGGTTGATTGACATGCTTTGTCTACAGTCTCACAAAACAGTACTGATTTTGAAGGTGTTGGTCCTCCGAAACAACAGTATTTGCAACAAAATCAACGGGAACCATCTGATCACCTTTCAGTTTGGCTTCTCTAACTCCAGGAGATCAGCCCTGACCTTCAGTCCCCTCTTACCACCACCAGTACAGCTTAGTCCCTACCAACATAATCAAATAATGGAGTATATAACTTTCCTTTCAAAAGCAGTACACTACATCTGCTGCCACCAGTTATTTGTCAGCACATAGGAAACATGTATGACGACTGTCTAGGTCTAAGACTTTCTTTGTTACCCAAAGCTCTGATTTGTTGCTATGAGGTCTGATTGGTTGCTATGGTCAACAAAGAAAGTCTTAGAGCTAGACAGTTTTCATACATGTGGTCCATAGTTCTTACTCTTTTTGTTCTAAATTTGAAGATGGTAACAGTGACTTTCTCATTTCAGGGTCTCTAGAACTTTCAAACATTGAAATTTCAAATTTTGGATCCTTATTGTTTCCTTCGATACATTTTAACAATATATTGCACGGTTCGTCCATATCTTCTTCAAGCATTCATCACAGCTGTGGAGGTGGTATACAAGTTACCAACAGCACAGACATTTTATTACACGCCAATGTGTTATATAACAGTGTTGGACATGGGATTCACCTTGATGGTGATAACCACATTCTTACTGATAACCTTATCATTCTAGTGAACCAGCCTGAAACTCAAGTGGAGTGGGTTTCGGGTATGAAGATCAATCCCCCAAGCCAAGTTTTCTTATCTGGTAATTCGGTAGCAGGATCTGAACGCATTGCTTATCATTTAGAAGGCCAAAAGTGTCATTCTGCAGAAAGGTCTTGGCTGGAGAACGTGGCCCATTCAAGTCTTCATGGAATTCATATCTACTGGAAGATAGCCTTAACAATTGCGCAAGAATATCTGGATTCCTGTCTTATAAGAACTATGACTATGGTCTCTTCTTTCACGTGGATGGTGGAGCAGTGGTGGACAATGTGGCTCTTGTAGACAATAGAGTTGGTCTCCTACCAATTGTTTCTCAAAGACCCAGTTACCCTTATAATTCCTTAAAGCAATACATCTCAATCCTCAACTCTGTGATAGTTGCAACAAGCCAAGCTTTTGACTGCTTACGGGATAGAATTTATCCTTTGTCTGCCAATTTCACATCAAGAGACCGAGCCCCATCTTCACCTAATAGTGGACGGGTTGGTATTCTTTGGCCAGCCTTGACTGCAAGACCCAGACAATGGCCAGAATATCCATGGCATATGCTAGCCAGTGATGGATCTGTCCCGGGTATAATGAAATTACAAGGTCAGTAAAGCTTCTTTTGCAGAGGTGTAGAACACTCACTTCACTAGACCATAAATGAGTGTGATCACCTCCTCCTAAACATGGTGAGGACAATATCAATCATGGTAGCCATATGCTCCAGACCATCAACCCAGTGATCTAAAACACTGTCCTGGCTTTGCTTAATGACCCATGTGAACTCCATGAATAGGACTTGGGATATTCTGTTTTGTCTCCTATAACAATGAAAGTGTTTGCCCAAGGAAATTAGTTGGTATGGACTACAGGGATGGCCCCCATAAAGTTATTTATTTCAGTGCTCATACATACAGTATACAGTGGGTTGTAAAAGTCTTCCTAACCCTTGAATAGTTTCTAATTTTTAAACATTACAGACACAAATTTAAATGTATTGATATTTTATGTGATAGAAGAACACAAAAAAGTTTAAAAGTATAAAAATAAATGAAAAACATTAGAAGTTCTAATCGCCCTCTTTTTCCATTTTAAAAGTAATAAAAAAAATAAAATAAAAATGTGACACACAATTGGTACTTTAGGGTTCGTAAAGGTCTCATCTATTAAAATGAAATGGCATCTATCCCGTATGCTGAACACCGTAGAAGTAAAAAATTTAAAACACCAAAATTCTGATTTTTTTTGGGGGGGAGGTAATTTCACATCCCCTAAAAATTGGAATAAAAAATTATCAGAAGTTGTATCTATCACAAGACGGTAGCAATAAAAACTACACTATAGCCTGTAAATGACCCCTTACTCAGTTCCATAGGTAGAAGTACAAAATAAGTTATTGGTTGCAGATAATGGCACTGTAGAGCAAATGTAAGGAATATTGAGAATGTTTGCATTTTTTTACGATACTAAATGTAACGAAAACCCTACATATTTGGTATTGCTGGAATTTTACCAACCTGATGAATACAGAACACATCTTTATATTGAAAAATAAACATTTTTTTCAACATATCACCCCACTTTTTTTAAAAAGCTTCCAGTACATTCTATGTTATTGTCAATGACACCATTAGAAAGTACATCTTGTCCTGTAAAATGAAAACCCTGATATCCCTATATAGTGGGAAAATAAAAAAAAGTGATGGCTCTTGGAAGGGGAGAGCAAAATAACGAAGAGCCATATTATTATGGCCGGCTATCAGGATGGGGTTGACGTGCCAATGTACATTTTAACATCTGTTCCTCAGCTGAGCGTGCATGTGTTTTCAATACAGAGAGAGAAGAATACCTCTAAAAGACACCCATTGCAGAAGCTTACTCTATATTCGGAATGAACATAAGGATCAGGCATTGAAATTCACCATGCCTAATCTGTCAGTCCTCCGAGATCATTGACTGGGAGAGGGTCAAGAGGCCCCCATACATATAAGGAAGTTAGCAGCATATTTGGGCAACATTTTTTCTTATGTGTATAGGAGCCTTTTTTTCTCCTCTCCCGATTGAAACACGTGGATGCTTGGCCATGGAGCCAAAGAAATATATGATTTGCCTATTGACCTAATGAACATGTGTGAGCATCTTTATAGGTCAGAGCAGTGAAATAAACTTAGGAAAGAGTTAATTATTATAGAGGTCCTACTTGATGTCAAACTCTTTTACCTGTTGACATCAGACTACATTGGTTCACGCTAATGGTTTGGTATGAACTTTGGATTTTTTACATGGCTAATATATTATGAACATTTTGCTATCGAGGTATATAGAAAGTTGAGTTTTGGGTTCATCTTTTCTTGGAATATATAAAAGAGCTATCCATTGCGTACCATTTCTGGTGAGTCTCCTAGCCTAGAATTGTCCTTTGAAATTTGCAAGCCTCACTTTCTTGTATTTTAATACCATGAGATATTTAAAATAGTACTAAAAACATGGTTCCATAGACACTAAGGTGGAAAATGAACACTTATCCGTCAAGTCCAGGTGTTCTCAGACTGAGCTTCTGGATCCAGGGTAATGCTGAAAACCAAATGTCAATTGCTCTGAGCACCTACATTTGAGTTGGCATGCCCAATAACTGCCCAGGTCAGGATGTAGTTGTAGAGGAGAGGAAAGGTGGTATAGGTTGGATATTGTAAGGGGTTGGAAGGGCTACCATTCATTTTCAAAGAGGTTGTCTCATAGATCATAATGAAATGTAGTATTACTTGGGTGGCTTAAGTCTTCAAATCCAAGAGAAGTTGTCTGTTCAGCTCATAGAGAGGTGGGGACCCAGGGCTATAAGTCTTTTTAATAACGTCCATATGATCTAATAAGGTATATGACAGGGACTGGCATAGGTAATTCCAATTTAGGTTATTTTACAGAGTAAATCCATTATTTTTTTTTTTATTATTAGCAATACCTTATATATTATATATTTTTGTTGACCCCAATCAGATGTTACATTTTCGGTGATTTAAAAAGAGCTGCTACAGTGAAGACATTGATACTTGCATTATGTCTAATCCTGGAAGCATGGCTATAACTTGTCCAATCACAGCCGAGAGGGTCAAGACATCTGACATAAGACCTGACCACATCTTCTACTTCCATCCACCAGAAAGGTATGTATCATAGAAAGCATATTTACTTTTCTAAACACTTGGGGCGACATGTATGAAACTTGGTGCCGAGATACCAGTTCTAAATCGATATAGAGGAGAGTAGAATGCAACAGTATGTATGAACTCGTCGTATGTGGGTTCATAAATCTGGCGAGTAGTATGCCTTGCATATCATGTCTGTTGCACATTCAGAAGTGCCATGCCTGGTGCAAGTTTTGGCGTACGACAGTTTAAAAATCTATAGAACAGGGCTACAACAGTTTTGTGGTGCAAATCCGTCAAAAAAAATGGCACAGACCCATTCATACATGTCGTCCCTTTTATCTGTTACAAGACCAGTTAGTGCCTATAGTGCCACCTGAAATCTATGATTAGTACAATGCAACACTTGTTCCCATTGTGCCCTCTTAAACCTAAAAATACTACAGCACTGGTGCCCATTGTGGCCTCTTAAACCTATCACTACTACAATGAAACAATAGTGCCCATTGTGCCTTCTTAACCTAAAAATACTACAATACAATATTGGTGCCCACTGTGCCCTCTTAAACCTACAAATATTACAATACAACATTGGTGGCCTATTGTGCCCTCTTAAACCTATCACTACTACAATGCAACAATAGGGCCCATTGTGCCATCTTACACCTACACATAGTCCCATACAACACTGGTGCCCATAGTGCCCACTTAAATCGATGATTGCCCAAAATATTCATACAGGGATACATATGTGTAATTATTAGCCTGTAACTGAACAAAATTGCAATTTCTTTGACAATTTCAATTAAAGAAAATGTCTGACAAGCACGAGTATAAGTTTCAAAGGAGTTTCCTTCATTTCATTTATACTCTTTCTTCAGTTCCTGTTATTTTTTGTCTTTCTTTGCTATTTTCTACTTTGGATGCTGTATTTTTCCTTGTTTAAAACCACATGTAGAAGAGACAAATCTTCCTATTATTTTTAATGGCCCATACTAATTTTCATTTTACCCCCTAACCCTGTTTCCAGAAAAGACTGAAATTTCAACCCATAGTGGGGGTGTATCTTTCTTTGTATTGGACTTTTATACTCTCTTTTTGCATTAGATTCAGAAAGTAGTTAACTAAAACGCCATTTTTACAAGTTATGGAGAAAATATTTAGTCACAGGCACCCAGTCATCAAGTACACTAAAGGGGCGGAATGATGAACGGGGCTGTCCCAGAAAAACTGGGTCTTTTCAGCCTGATATCCAAAAAGCCCCATTCACTTCCTTTTTTTCCCCTCTGAAACCCAGAATCGGGTGCATTACAGAACGCAAGCGGCACTTTGAAATGCGTTGAATTCGGCGGCATGCGGGAGGCAGAGGCACCAAAACTGTACAAAGTTACTATTTTATAGCTTCAGTAGGAAAATTTCAGGTGCATTGTTGCTGGAACAGGTAAGCATTTTAAAAGGGTTTACCTGAGCGAATGTCTCTAGTGCTGAAGTGGCTGTAGAGCAGGTTCAAAATAGGCCATTTCTATGCAGTATAATGCCATGAAATTTGGTGTTAACATGCCAATTTCATACACCCACCAATACCCTTTTGTCTCTCTTCATGTTTTATCCTCTATTTTTTTTTCTGTGCTTAAGGGCTAACCCCAAAAAAGTATCATATGAAGACTTTTATAAATAATTTAGTGACTCCAGGCCCACTTTACACGGGGCATCCCCTGGGCTCTGTGGGGGCATTCACAAAAGATACTGATATTCAAGCATGGGCTTTAAATGGGTTGTGTCATTAAAGAGCTTTTAAAAAATATAATTTAGATGTATTTAGCATGTAATCTCTATCAAATATAGATAAAAAGATGTATTTTAATATTTCTAATTTTTTATGAAACCCCCAAAGTTTTTAGAGCGACTTTTGGGGGTAATAGTTTTAAAAAGCAAATTTTTGGGTGGGAGTTGTTCATTATGGACATATGGGCTCACAGCACCCTGGCTCACTAATCATGTTTTTTTTGATTTTTCCAAATGGTACATCAAGAAGCAAAAGGAAACAAAAGGAAAGGGGAGGGTGCAGTACGGATCCCAAAGGGGAGAGGAGAGGGTGTATACTTTTTGTTTTATTTTTTTTTGAATTGGGCAGCAGTATGATAAAAAAAAAAAAAATAATCACATGACAACCCCCTCAAAAATCAAATTTGGTCCATTCCTTTGGAGATCCTTGAATGTGGGCCCACCGCTTGTATTGCTGTGATCTTGGGTAAGGTTTAAACTTGAAGGGGCAAAAACACGTTTCCCCAAACACCCCAAAAATTGGGGGAATGGTTTTTTCCCTGAGCTCCCGGGGTTTTAACAACAGTTTGATTGTTCTATAGGAGAACCCCATTGCGTTATGTCATCATTACGCAAGCATAGTGGGTTAAAACCTTAGAGTTTGGATTGATGTGGGACTTGTTGAACAATCAACCCAAGGGTAAGGAAATTGTTACACACCATAGAACAAATATTTACCTAAGCGTTTAGGGCAATGACATGGTCTTCTCATTTCAAAACAAAACCCACAAAGTCCCCATTAACCCACTGAATGTTCAGGAACACAAGCAGCGCTGTTCAAAGATCTGGATGGCAGCTTCCTGGTTCTTGGTTCTCCAATTAAACCGTTTTCCCCAAAGTCGGAATTGATATCTCCATCCCTGCTACAGTGTTGGTGAGAAAAATACTCTTGGGTGTACATCCATAAAAAACTTATAAAAAAAGAAATTTCTGAAGAGGATGCAAGCAACCACTCATGTACATGTCAACAAACCTACAGCATGTATTTTTAACCTTGATGGTCCCTCTAAGGTAAAAATCAGTTTCTACCTTCCCCTAATGTGTTCCCAATGTAAGCCACCTAAAATTAGTATTGATCTTCGTTCTTAGGATTCACTTACATTACTTTCAGGTAAAAATCATAAAATGGAAAGGGTTCATAGAACAGAATGCCAACACAAAAAGAGATAATAGGTATGTTCCCGGCTTAGTCAGCTCCTAACGCCTATGTTTGGCAATATTGGCACTGAATCCAGTAATACAGTGTTAAATTTTTTAAGTAAAAAATATATTCTTTAACTCTGGGATCTAGTGGACCTGAAATAAAATTTCAATCCAAAAAAGGGGTAGTTGGCCAAGAAATAATGTTGGGAACAAAAAGAAAGAATTTGGTACTGATGACTGTCATCTTTGCCCAACAACCACTGGACTGGGTTTATACCTATGGTCATTCATTGGTGTCAATGAATCCTCATCTCTGGTCCCCTCATTATTATATCCAGTGATTTTGGCCCTTTACGTTACTTGTTTCAACAAATCAGCATGGAGGAGTTAAAGAGAGACATCATTTTGAGAAGCAGTGGGTGAGTTTTTTAAGGAGCAATGAAGAAGGGCCATGGGGTAACTATTTTTAAAAAGTTCAACATTTTTTTGAACAGATGGTCTGGTCCTGATGGTTATCATCATAGCCACCAAAGCCACTAGACTGGGGGATACCTAAGGTGAACCCTTTCATTGGCATCAATTCCCTCCAAACTCTGGTCTTTTGATCATATCCAGTGGTTGTGGTCCTCACATTACTGTTTTTCAACACATCAGCAGTAAAAAAGTTAAAAAAGACACTGCTTTGGGAAGCAGTGAGTTAGCTTTGCCATAGAGGAATGGAAAAGGGCTATTTTGGGTAATTATTTTTCATAAGTCCAACATTTCTAGAACATAGGGTCTGGTTACTGATGGTTGTCATAATTGCCACCAACAGCCCCTAGACTGGGTGGTTTACCTATGGCCCATTCATTGGCATTAGTGACTTTTCATCTCTGGTTTCTTGACACCATGATCATATCCAGTGGTTTTGGTCCTCATTTACTGGTGCCAGCAAAAGAGTTACTATAGACATCTTTGGAAAGCAGTGGGTTTAGCTTTTCTTTGGAGCAATGAAGATGGTCTGTGGGTATTTTTCAGAAGTCCAACATTTCTAGACAAAATCCTTTGGTTTACTGAAGGTTTCCCTCTGAGCCAAACCGCACCACTAGACTTGGTGTTTACCTATGGCCCAAATTCATTGGCATCAGTGACTTTTCATCTCTGGTTTCATGACACCTTTGATCATATCCAATGGTTTTGGTCCTCACATTACTGGTGCCAACACATCAACAGAAAAGAGTTAATATAGAATCTTGGAATGCAATGGGATAGCTTTTCCTTTGAAAGCAATGAAGATGGTATGTTTGGTAAATATTTTTCAGAAGTCAAACATTTCTAGACGCAATCCTTTGGTACTGATGGTAGTCCTCTGAGCCACCAGCAACCACTAGAGTGGGGTAATACCTGTGGTGCATTTATTGGGTCAAGGACTCTTCATCTTCGGTTGTTTTACTGCCATGATCATATCCAGGGGTTCCTGGGCCAACCATCAGCAGCAGAGGGGTTAAAAACATAGAACCGTCTTCGGGAAAGCAGTGGGTTAGCTTTCCCAAGGAACAAGGAAAGGGGGGCCCACTTAAAAGTTTTTTCTAAAAATTCCAAACTTTTCCCAAAAAAACCATATTCATATTCTGCCCTTTTCGATCTTTGTATTTGTGGTTTTGTAGCATACGACAGAATATTCCCGGTCATCTGTTTTTCGGGTAGCTATTTAACACCCTGTTTTTCCTGACTCCCTTGCGTATTCATTGTTTTCTTGTCTGCGCGTAAAGAACTCAAACGATTTTTTTTGGATCTTACTTTTTTTTATCTGAGCGTCCCATTCTTCAGGACCTGACAGGACCCCCGCCCAGATACAGATACAACTGGAAGGTGACGGGGAAAAAACCGTTGCCTGTATCTAAGCCGAATATGCCTTTTTTCTTAGGCCCGAGGGAAAATCTCATTTTCTTTTTAGGCAATTATGGCCTCAAAGACTGAAACTAGGTATATTCTCTTTAATCTCCGCAGAAATTTATTTTCTCGCTTTCGACCCTGATTCCGGGGTTTTCCTGCAGCCTTCTAATATAAAATATGCGGAAACTAAACAAAAAAAAAATGACAAAAGCAGCAGAAAATGGCTCGAGACTGTTATTTCTCTGACCGGGTTACATAGACAATCTTTTTATTATTGACGTACCACACTTTTTTTAAGGCAAAGTAAAAGGGGCTGACCCATGTTTGTGTACTGTATCGAAAAAAAAAAGGGAAACCCAACCATTATGCTGGGGAAATTTTTGTTTTTACAAAAATAGGTTTTTAATCTTTTTTGCAAACAAGTTGAAATAAAAAGCTGAGCACACGGAAAATAGCACATTCTATCCCATAAAGTCCCTTGCAAAGTTTTTCAACCCCCTTAAAAAGTCAACAGGATTTTCGTATTGCCCGCACAAAAGGAAAATCTTTTTCTGAACACTTAATTGATCTTTTTAGGAAAATTTTTTTTATAAATAAAGTAGAAAAAAAGTAAAAAGATGCTTGATTTACCTCCCAAACTGTTAAAATGTAATAACGCTGGTTGAAAGGACGGCAATAAAACTGAGGGGAAATTAAAATAAAGCCAACCCAGTTTCATGCAAGTAATAAAAGGTTTTTATCAAAATAAAAAGTAGGGACTTACCAATAGATGATAATGGATGATGACAAGGGGGGAAGATAAAATCCCCAACTGACCAAAACAAAGCTTTCGGGTCCCTAGCACGGGCCCTTTTAAACCCCAGACCCCCCCCCGGGCCCTGTTTTTTTCCCTGATAAATATCCCTACAAAAATCCCTCAGCTATGCTGCCCCCAAACAAAAAAGCACAAGAGCCCCCAAAGAGAAATTCTGGAATAAAATTAACACATACCCTTTTTCCCCTAAAAATTTAAGACATCCACCAAAAATTTAAGTCCTAGGGGCATTTTTTTACCCAAGATTTTGGTTTTGGCTTATGCTGATGTTTTTGAATGAAATACTACGTATATTAATACAGGGTTGGGAATTTTTTGTTTCAACAAAAAATGTGAATTGTTTTTTAAAGGGAAAAAAAAAAGATTTCCCCCCCCAAAAAAAATAAGTCTTAGCTCATCTTTGGGACCCAAAAATAATTTTAAATAATTTTCTTATTTTCGGGGAAACGGGGGTAGAAAAATTTTACTTGGGCCGGGGAACAAGAAGCAAAAAGAGAACTAATGACAAATAGGGGCCCTAACTAACCAAAAAGGGAAAACCCAAAAGGCTAGGCCCTAAAACAGCATAGAAAAAAATACCTTTTGGAAAATCCGACGGAATTTTTTTTCATTGATGGACCGGGGTTTTTTGGGTTTCGGTTTTCCCAAAAAAATTTGGGGGTTGGGTTTTTTCAGATTTGCAAATCCAAGCAAAAACCCGGGGCCCGGGAAATATAGAACATTTTTCCAAAAATTTTCCCAAACCGGTTTTTTAATGCAAAGGGTTTAAAAAAACCTTGTTTGAAACAGTTTTTAAGCATGGGTTTTTCATTCCCTGTCTATGCGGGGTTAAAATTCCCAGCGTCCGGGATTTTCACAGTTTCAAAAGACAAAAAAACCCCCAAAAATATGTGGGTTAACCCCTGTGCTGGGTTGACTTTAGCCAAACAAACCCGGGGACTGAAATGCGAAAAAAACAAAAATAAAAAGATTTTGCAAAAAAAAAAAATAAAATTCCCCAGATAACATAATACCTGCCCCAAAAGTCACCAAGTTTAAGAGAGTTTTAGCAATCCCAAAAACTAATGGGAAAATTTAAAATGGGGGACATAACTATAGGCAAAGGGGCCACGTGTATGAAACGATAGGGGGTCAAAAACTTACTTTTTTCCCCCAAAAGGTTTTATGGGGAAAAAAGTGATTTTTTTGACCAAAACCGTTTTCATACATTGGGGACCCTAAGTTATATAAACATATTTTGATGACATAACCACAGGAAAGTAGATGGACAGAGTTATTTTTTTTTAAGGGACCCTTAAAAGGAAATGCATTATATAAAACATTCTTTTACTTTTTTAAAATGGGGTTTTGCTAAAAAAAAAACTGTTTGGGCCCCAGAAAACATATTTTTCATATGATTCACCCAAATTTAACATTCAAACCTTTCTTTTTGGTTTAGTTTTTACAAAGGTTTTTTACCCCGGGCCCTTTTTGCCCAAAAAAAAGAGCATTCTGAAAAGTCACTCCCCTGAAATACCTTTTTAGAAGGGTTTATGCACTACGGACATTGATGACATATCACTAGAAAATGCCAAATTGTTTTTGATAGGTGGGGGTTTTCCACCTCTAGGACCAACACCTATTTCCTAAACGAGCCCCTAAAACCCTCTCTGCCCCCCGAATAAGCCGGTGGCGGGAAACCTCTCCATAGCCTAAATTTTTCCCGATTTTAGCCCAAAAGCGGGCGATGCCCCCAATGTCTGTAGTGAGAAAAACCCCTTTAAAAACCCTTTCCCCCAATGATTTTTTTGCTTCTGTTTTTTCCCTTTTCCCATGAAAGGGGGCCCCAAGTCAGTAAAAGTTTCCTCTCCCATAGAGGAAAAATTTACACAAATTTCGGGAAAATTTTAAAATTCCTCCAAGACCAACTCTAAATTTTTCGGGAGGTCAGCTTTTTCTGGTAAAAGATCAGGTAGCCTGAATATAAAAATCTGAAGAAAAAAAATGTAAAAAGGGACCGAAGTTATTCTTAAGAACTTTTATAAGAAAAAAAAAAAAATTTTTCCCTTTTAGTGGTTTAAAAAAAGGGAAAATCCCTGTCGGAAACATCACCAAACCTCCATGCAGAACATTTGATATTATCAAAAAAATTTTTTTCTTTGGCATAAATTTTTTTTTTTGTTTTTTTTTTTTTTTTTTTTTTTTTTTAGGTTTAAAGTTTTTTGAGCGATTATTATCGACAAAGTTGAAATCGGCCCCATTTTTTTTATGTTGATGGAATTTTTAGATCAGGGCGATAATTTAGGTTAAAATCTGTGCATCATCTTTTAAAAGATCAACATTTTGGGCGCTTCCTGTAAATTT
>JAODAL010077530.1:0-13241 GCA_025379985.1 Phyllomedusa bahiana | reverse complement strand
CTTTTTGTACTAATTTGGAGTGTATGTGACTTTTTGACCAATTTTCATTTCATTTTTTCATAATAATAAAAACACAATTCTGTTGTTAGTTTTTTTAATATATGTTTTTTACCATGCAAGATAAATAACATGGTATTGTGTTAGAACATGGGGAAACCAATTACGTTCATTTTTATTGCTTATTTTTTATAGATGATAAACGGGAAAATGTGTTTTTTTATTTTTAATATTTGTAAAAAACATTATTTTACTGTAATTTTTAGTCCCCCTGTGAGACTTGAACATGTGATCACTATTTTTCTATGTCCTGCAGTACTGATGTGCTAATGTATATAGTGATTACATTGATCTCCTATTACACCCTCCAGCTGTCATGACAACCCTACTCCACCCTATAATCTATTAGGGTCCATAACAGATCATGGCCACATTTCTTGATCATTTATATGCCATGTTCACATTTATCACCGTATCTAAAGCGTTAAATGGCTAGGATGGGAACTCTCTCTAATCTGGGCTCCTAGTGGCGGGTGCTGGCTGTGATTGACAGCTGGCATCTGCAGCTTCATACTTCTTTAGTGCTGCCAGGATGTATCAGTACATCCTGGAGCACTAAGGGGTTAATACTGATTATAACATATGTATCTAAGAGAGGACTGAATAGAATGATTTTGATTTGATAGAAAAGAATCAGGCCTCACACACATACTCCCATCCAAGGGCTATTCAAGGGGAAAAAAAAACATACATCATTCGGCCCCCTACAGAAGCTGTCACAATAATTTTTTTCTTTTCAAATTGCAGGCATATGGATGCACACTAGAAGCCCCAGGTAGTTCTATGAAACCTTGTGCCATGTGCATGCTGTAAGCAATTACATTTACATGCTTATAAGAGATGACATATGAAATATTCTGTGCTAAAGCAGGTTCATATTACTTGTAAATATATTTATGTATGCACATATATGGAACATGTTAAAGAGACATTATTTTCTTCATATACTAACAACTACCAAAGTATATCAAAAAAGTAAGTACACCCCTCACAGTTTTGTAAATATTGTATTTAGAGATGGGCGAATCGATTCTAACGAAGTGGAATTCCTTTAGAATTTCAGGAAAACTTCGGTTCGGAACGAAGTCGAACTTTGGGGTACTTCGGGTGAAACAAAGTGTGCTTTTGATTGATAAAATGGCTGCAAGCACATGGCGCTACATGGGCAAAGCACTCTGGGAGGAAGAAGGGCATTAGCCTGCTTTGACATGTGCAGAGGTGAAGCCAATCAGAGACCGGCGGGATTCTGTGACTTTCACCGCACTATATAAGTCCGGGCGCGACGCCGGGCGTCACATTCCTCTCAACTGTGCTCATCAGGGAAGGTGCTGCCGGGGGCTGATAGCTTTTTACTAAAAAATTGATTTTTTACAGCGATTTTTCTGGGGTGTCTCAGCTTGTCTCAGAGACTGTTCTTTAATGTTCTATTTCTAATTTTTTTGGGGTATTGGATCTGAAATCCAGTGTGCGTCCACTGCAGTGCATATACATTCAATTTCCAAGTGGGATCTAAGCCAGATCCTGTTGTTTTTCATTTAAAGAAAAACAGCGTTTTTTTCAATACAAATACCACTTCATTTTTGGCTGCTAAATTCTATTGCGCAATTTACATCCAGGGGTTTAATTAAGCGTTGTTTTGTGGTGTGCTGACCCCAAGAAAACCGTCTTTTTCAACGCCAAAATATATACATTTTTCCTGTAGGGCCTAATTCCACAAGCAAAGGTAATTAAATCTGTATGTCTTGTTGTGTGGGGTAAAAACACGCAATTGTAAAAACGCTACAAAAGCTACTAGTTTGTGCGGCTCAATTCTTTGGCGCAATTTACATCCAGGGGTTATTTAAGCGTTTTTTTTGCTGGTGTGCTGACCCAAAGAAACCGTCTTTTTCAACGCCAAAATATATAAATTTTTCCTGTAGCCTAATTCCAAGCAAAGGTTAATTAATCTGTATGTCTTGTTGTGTGGCGTAGAAAAACACGCAATTGTAACACGTACAAAGCTACTAGTTTGTGCGGCTCAATTCTTTGGCGCATTTACATCCAGGGGTTAAATTAAGCGTTGTTTTGCTGGTGTGCTGACAAAAATAAACCCTTTTTTTTTTCAACCCCAAAAAAATTTTAAAACTTTTTTCTGTACCCCAAATTTTCATGGTCCGGGGTTTAAATTTAAAAACCTGTTTGTCTTTTAAAATTTTATTTTAAAAACCCCCCAGTGTTTTTAAACGAAAACATACAAGAAAATTTTTTTCCTGCCCTTTTTGTGGACCCGCAATTTATTTTCCAAGGGTTTACCCAAGTTCTTTTTACGGGGGTTAATTTTGGAGGAAAAAACCCGGGTAAAATATTTATCATTACAGTATATCACCCAAAAAAAGTGTCTGAAATTTTTTAAAGAACAAAAAAGGATGTAAAGGACCAAGAGAGGGGAAAGGTCTCCCACCTGCGAGGGGGGCAGGGGCCAAAACCCATTCCTGGGAAAAACGGGGGCCCCAGGGGCGCAGCAAAAAGCAAGGGGACTTTCGAGCGGGGTTTACTGGGTTTGGGGGCCAAAATTTGCCGCTGTCAAATCTAGGGGGGGCCGTTTTGTTGTTCCCCCAAACCCAAAAAAAAAAAAAGGGTTTTCTTGTTTTGGTTGACTGGGTTTCATCCTTATCCTCCCAGGGTACTTTGGGAACAACCCCCCCAAGGGGGTCGGTGGGAAAAAACCCTCTTAGGACACAACATTATTTTGGCCAGGGCCCCGGGAAAGGGAAAGGGTCACCCGGGCCCACCTGCCCTTTCAGCCCCCCTCTGCCCACCCGGTTTTCCTTTTAAACCCAAAAGTTTCTCCTATGGGGTTTCGGGCCTCAGCGCCATTATATTCCCGGGATGAAAAATTTTGAGGGGGCATTTCGGGCCTGCTATTTGGGCCCGGGGAAAAAAGGGGCCAATTATCGCTTTTTTTTCTTGCCATTGGGGCGGGAAATTTAGATGGGGGGAGGGGGGCATGGGAGGTAAATGTTGTGAGAGGTGGGCCTTGGATACCAAGACCGGTGTTTTGGGGAAACACCCGGGTGACGAAAAAACAAAATTTAGTTGATTGATTTTTGCCAAACCGCCCTTTGGGACCCGGGTGGGGGCAAAGGGTTTTTTTTCATTTTTTCAGGAAAGGGGGGTTTTCAGCTTGGCGTCGGGGCCAGCAGCGCACCCCAAAAAGTGGTCTTTGGGGCCGTGATTTCAGCAGGATTGGAAAGCAGGTGAGGGTCGGGGGGCCCAACCCGGCCAGGGGGTTTAAAAAAAACCCCCCTTCGCAGGTTTCAAAGGAAAGTTTGGCACACAGGGGCTCCAGCGGGGGCAGCGGCGGCTAGTAATTTTAAAATCAGTGCGGGCGTTGGGGGAAAAAAACCCGTTTAACTCGGGGGTTGTGGCATTTCTTTGCTGGGGCCCCGGAGGACCCAAAATATGGGTTTTTGTAGAATCTTTTGGGCAAAAATTTGAAGCGGGGGGCCAGGGGAGAACGTTGGCCCCCAGGGCCCCTTTGCGTAAAAAAAATCCAATGCGGGTTTCCACCATCCGGTTTGGCCCTGGGAGAAAAAGTGGCTCAGATGTGGGGGTTTCCATCCTGCCCCCCGGCAGAAAACAGCCCCAGCGGGAAAGCAGCGGCCCGTGGCTTGCACCCTTTTTTTTTTTTTCCCCCCCAAGATAGTAAAGGGCTCCACCCCCCCTTTTTGGGGGGAAGGGAGCTGTTTCTTTTTTAACCCATTTTTTCCCGGCCCAAAAATTTCCCCTTTGGTTTCCTAATTTAATAGGGCCCGCCAGCGGGTCGTTTCAGCAAAGGGCCGACCCCCAAAGAGAAAACAGTATGCGCCCCAAACCCCCCTTAGGGGGGAAAGCACCCTGACCTTTGTCCTGCCCCAAGTTTTTGGGGTATTTTGGCCCAGCCCCCCTCCCCATTCCAAATGGTGGGGAATTTCTGCCCCTTTCCAAAAAAAAACTAATGGCTTGGGGCCCAAACCCGCGATTTGGAAAGATTTTTCCAACCCTTTAAAATTTTTTTTTCCAAAAAAGGGCCCAGTCCCAAGCACTTCATAAATTTTGTAGAAAAAAAGGTGGGTCAGTCCTTGAGTTAAATCGGTTTTTTTTCCAAGGTGCCCCGGCAGCGCAGAGGTTGGAGCTGAAAAATTAGGGTCAGGGCCAGTAATGTCCTTTTCGGGCCCAGGGGTGAATGTGTTTCCCAACCCCAGGGCACCCCAAAAAACTTGGACAGGGAGACGGCGCTTTCTCCTCCCCCGTTTTTAAAATTTTGGCTGCAACCTTTTTCCCAATCCCTCCCCTCTTCCACCACCTCCCTCCTCGGGCCTCCCAAGTATGCTCCCCCTTCCCCAAATGTTTTTGGGCCAAATGGGTGTCACGCGGGTTCCCTACCACCGGGCCCTTGGGTTTCCGGCAAACAAAGGCCCCCCCAAACCCAGGGGAGGAACGGGCCCGCTTTAATCCCAGCAAGAAACGATTGTGTGGCTTTCTGGGCCCCCAACTGCAAATCGGAACATTTGGGGGAGGGGAACAATGGGAGGAACATGGTGTTCCCGCTGACGGGAGGGGGGGAGGGGCCCATGCGCCCCTGCAGGGCGCTTTGGTTTTCCCAATTTTGGGTTTTTAAAAAAGGTTTCCCTAAAGGGGTCTTCCCCCCGATCTTCAGAACTTTTCTGAAAAGGGCCCGGGGAAAACTGGATGCCCCTTTATCCATTGTACTTTACCCGGCCAGGTTACCCCCCCCTCCTGGGAGTTGCAGGGGCCCAGAAGGCCCTTTCCCCAAAAAACTCTGTTAGCGTTTTTTTCACCGGGCTGGAATTCCCCCTGCACATGTTGGCCCGGACGGGTATGAACAGGGGAAAAAGGGCCCTTTTTAAAGGGAAATTTTTTTGTTTGATCCAAGCAGACAGAAGTTTTTTTTTCCCCTGGAAAACTTTAAAGGGTAAACCGTGGAAAGTTTTTGGGGAAAAACCTGCCGTTTTTTTGGGGGCCTTTTGAGCAGGCGACGTTTTTTGTCATTCGCCAGGCTACGGGATGAAAAACTTTTTTCCCACTTTTTTTTTCCCATGCCCGGGAAAAGATGCTAAAAAAATCTGTCGGGGCAGGGGACTGGAAGTGGCAAACTACATCTCGGGGGCCACTTGATTTCCGGGGGGGGGACAAAAAATTTGGGGGGAGGAGGGGGAAATTTTTGGGAAAAAGCTTTGTCGGGTTTGAAATGAGTGGATTTTCTACCCAGGAAACCAAGAGAGGAGGGCAGGGCGGGTGGGGGAGGTGGATGGGTTTTTTGGGGGAAGGGGGGTGGGGAAGGGGCCCAGATGACCCCAAGGCCCCGGGGGGGCGGGAATTACAGGGAAAGGGAAAGGCGGGGGGGGGGGGACCCCTGGGTCACTTGTGCAGATGGCCCGCAGTTGTTTTATTTGCCTGGTAGGGATGCCGAATAGTCGCATCCAGCAAAAGGGTTGCCTTTCGGCTTTTCCAACCCCAAAGGGCCCCTTTCCTTTTAACCGGTCCAAAATGGGACCCTTTTTTCCCCAAGTTTTGAGGGGGGAAAAAACCCAAAAATAAATTTCTATAGTGAAATCCTTTCCTTTAATCGGGTTTTGGGCTGCGGGCCAAAATTTTGGGGCCCATCTTTTCCCCCCCAACGGCTGGTTTTAAACCGGGGGGGTTCCTAAGCGCTCCTTTTACTATTTCCCCGGGGGCTGCGGGGGGGAAGGTGGGGGGGGTGGGGGAAGCAGTCCCAGCCCCCAATTCGTGGGAAACCTAAGTCTGGGCCCATTGTGGCGTTTCCCTTTCACCCCCTAGTGAGGGGGCATCGCCCAAGCGCACCCGGGACCTGGAGCAGCCCCCTAAAACCCAAAACAGGTTTTTGGCCAATTTTGGGGACGCACTCGGGCCCAAACCTAAGTTAGAAGTTTTCCGCTGGCTACTGGGGGGGGCCAAACGGGGATTTTGTGGGGCCGGGCCTTTCCCAAAGTTTTCCCAGTGGAAAAGCTTTTCCTTTGGGGGCCCGGGGCCAAAGTGGGGTTTTGGCTTTTCAGAGGGGGGTTTTTTCATTTGCGGCGGGGGCCATCGTTCCCCCAAAAGGGAAAGAACCCCCCTTGTCCCGGGAAATGGGGAAAGGGGGATGACCTTTGAAAAGGGTTAAATTTTCGGGGCGTGGATGGGCCGGGATTTCCCACACAAATCCTTGGGGCGTAAAGTCTGGGTTCAAATACGGCCTCGGGCCACTTTTTCTGTTTGCCCGCCCCCCCCAACCTAAACCCAAAATTTCTGCGGGACAGTTTCCCCTTTCTGCCTAACCCCATTTAAACCAGGGACTGGTATTCCCACCCCCCTTAAACCCAATCTGCCCATTGTCCCCTCAGACCCCCTTGTCCTCTGTGTTTCTGCTGTTCCCATTTTGGGGGACATCCCTTTTTGTGTCATTGTGGCCACTGTTGACCTCATGTTTGCGGGCTTTTGGTGCTGCCAGGGGTCCTCCCCCACTGTGTCTTTTGGGGCCACTCCCTTTGACCTCATGCTGCGGGACCCCCCTTTGACCCCCCGTTTCCTCGGGGCTTTGGGTTGCCGCTTTTAGGGCCTTCCTCCCGTTTTGCCCTTTCCGGGAAGGGGTAAAGGGTCCCAAACTGCCTGTTTCTCTTACTGCGCCGGGGGGGACCCCCACAGTGTTGATTCCCCCACTCTGGGGCCCCAAATACGGGTTTTGGGCCGGGGCCCCCCCAGAATGTCATTGTGCCACGGGCCTGTTTTTTTTTGGCGCGGGCTGGTGCCCTCCACACTGTATCATTGTGCCACTCTGGGGGCCTTTAAAATACGGGTTTCCCCGCCTCCGAAGGGTCATTGTGCCCGGGCCTGCCCTCTTTTACTGCTGCCCCCCATAAACCCCCACACTGTGTGATTGTCCCACTCTGGGGGCCAAATTCTTTTTTGGGCCGGGGCCTCCCGAATGTCAAAATTTTTCCCACTTTTCCTGCCCCTTTTTTACTGCTCCCCGGCCGGGGCCCTTTCCCGCTCTCAGTAATTTTTGCCACTCTTGGGTTTTTCCCCGGGGGTTTTGCCCACCTCCAGAATTTTCATTGTCCCAAACTGCCTGCCCTAATGCTGCTGGGGGGTTTGGCCCCCGGGTTTCCCCTTCCACACTTCTGCATTTAATGTTGCCCCCCTGAGCTTCTGCTTTTTTTTTTTTCCAGCTTTCGTGGCAAGGGATTTTTATCGGGGGCAAATTTCCCCGGGTTTCATTTTTTTTGGTCATTTTTGCCCTTTTAAAATTTTCCCCCGGGGGGAATTTTTATAGTAAAGCGTTTTAAGACCCGGCGGCAGTCATTGGGGGGTTAATATTTAAAACAAAAAATTTTTGTATGAGCCCCAAAACCTTAGCTCCCTTGTTTATTTAAAGCATGGCAAAAACTTTTCAAAACAGCCCCCTTTGCAGGCTTGAGCAGCCTGGAAATAGCTGTTTTTTTTAACGGTTTTCTTTTGCCGAAGAAATTTTGGGGAACGAAAAAAAATTTTTGGGTCGGGGAAAATTCGGCAAAGGGTTGACCCGAATCCGAATTTTGGGAAAAAATTCCCCCATCTTTTAATTGTTTTAAATATTTTTTTTTTTTTTTTTGGCACCCACAGGGGAATTTAGGGAAAAATTTTTGGATAAAATTTGAAAAGTACTCAGTGAAAGTTTTTCCAATAACTGAAAAATTTTTGGTGTGACCGAAACTAACCCCAAACCACTTAGCCATCCAATGCCCTTAAAACCTCTGATGACAAAAAGGGGAGAATCCCAAATTTAAAATTAACAATTACCCCCTTTTTTTCCTCCACGTGTTTTTGGGGGCCCGTTGGGTTTAAAAAAATTTCTTTTTTAAGGTGAAGGGGATAAAATCTCTCCTTAGGGAGACCACCATTTAAAGGGTTTGTTTGTTTTTTTTTTTTGCCTTTTTTCCCCCTAACTAAGCTTTCTGATACCCAAAAAGGGCATTAGGGGAAAAGGATTTTGGGAAAAACCCTCATTCGCCCTTTTTTGGTTTTGAAAAAAATTTTTCAATTTATTCTAAAATTGGGAAAATTTCCTTTGAGAACCCAAAAAGGGAATATTATTTAAAAAACCCCAAATATCGTCATCTACATCGCCGTTTGGGGGTTTTTTGGCCTAAAAACAGCTGTAAAAGAGACGATACTGGTTTCCCTTTGGGTGGGAGGGGCAGTGGGTGGCTGAAGAAGGGGAAACACCCTTCCCCTTATGGGGGGAGCCCCATTTAAGGTGTGTAGGGGTTTTGGGGCCTTTACCCATTTAACAAAGCTTTTGAAAACCCCCAAAAGGGCATTTAAAGTCTTTGGGTTAAATTGCAGAAAAAAGGGGATTTAAAATTTTGGTGTTTCACTCTCCCCTTTTTTTATACTGGTTACAGGAATTTTCAACATTGGGCCCCCTTATGGGGAAAAAAACTGGGCCCGAAGCATCGGGAAAAAATTTGAAATGTTGTTCTACAAAAGAGGGGCCTAGGCGGGAAAAAAGATTGCTGACCCCCCTAAAAACTAAACTCCCAGCACGGGAGTCCAAGGGCCCCAAAACGGGCACTTTAAAAAGGGACAGGTTCCCACTCAAAAACGGGCCCTTGCCAAAAAAATTTTGATTTGGGGGTGAGGGAGAAACCTTACAGAGTTTTTCCCAAAAATAGGGGTTTTGGGATTTCGCGGGCATTGTGCAGAGGTAAAAGGGGATGGAGAAGTCACCCTGAAAAAGTGTCAAATTTTCCCCGCACAGGGCATAAAATTTGGGTTTTTTGAGGCCCCCAAAAAACACATCTCCAAGGGGCCCCACTCCCTTGCTAAAGAAATTGGGGTTTAAAAGGGTTTACTGGCGGGCCCCCAAGCATGTCTACAGCCCTAAAGACTTTGGGGGGTTCTTTACATCCACCAGAAACTTTTGTTGTTTTTCGGGGGAGGAGTAGGGGGAGCGTTTTATAATGGGCCCCAAAGTTAAAAATGGGGGCCAGTTTTTGGGGTTTGTTTCGGTTTTTTCCCTTTTTCCCAAAACCGATATTTTAGCGGGGAAAATTTCTGCGAAACAAATCTATTGTTTTTTAGCGCCTTTTTTGGGCTTCCTTTTCTTTTTTTGGCGGCCAGAAAAATCCTGTGATGTTGTGATGTTTTTGGTTTTGTCATTGGCTGGAAAAATCACATGCCCCCTTTCTTTTGCAAAAATTAAAGCATTTCTGTTCACCCCAATTCAGGGGTTTAGTGTTTCACTAGAAAAGGGACGTTTGTTTAGATCTTTTCTAAAATACAGCTCGCTCAAAACTCAGGGGGACCCCGTTCTTTTTATTCATACAGAAAAAACCATGTTTTTAGTTTTTAAAAAACATTAGAACTTTGGGTAGATTAGGAAAAATTTTTTAGCTTTTTGGTTGATAGGGGATTTTTTTAAAAAAAAGCTTTCTAGCATTTGAAAACGGGCCGCGTTGGGGGGGAGGGAGGGCATTTGGTGCGGGGGGGGAAACACAAAAAAAGGCGGGCAGGCTTTTGAAAGGAGGGGGGTTTTTTGGGTGCACCCCCGGGATTTCCCCTTTGAACCTGCATTAAAATGGTTTTTTTTTTTTTCCCAGTTTTTGGGCCGACCCCTTCTGGGGATGAAATTTTACCTTTATTTTGTGCCCCCGTTTTTTTTAAAAAACCCCCCACCTTGTATTTTACTTTAGGGATACAAAAATTTTGCTAGTAATGTTTTGTATTTAAAAGGGATGAAAAACCCCAAAAACTTTTATTACCCCTTTAAAAATTTTTAAAAAATAGGTTTTTTTTTGGGACTTTGGCGCAGGGCCCCGTTTTGATCAAAGGACCCACCGTTTTTATTATATTAGGATACAGAAATTTGTAAATAAATTTTAGGTTTATTTCATAGGTGCCCCAAAACCGGGGCCTTTTTTTTTCCGTTTTTTAAAACTTAAATTTGGTTTTTTTTCAAATTTGGGGTTAGCCCAAATTTGTTCAAAGGGCCTTTTTTTGTAAAAAATTTTTAAAATTTTTTAATTTCAGAAATTTTGTGGTTTAAATGATGTTTTATTTCATTGGGGGCAAAAACCCCCTTTTTTTTATCTGTAAAAAACTTTTAAATAGCTGTATTGAAATTTTGGGTTTGGGAAACCGTTTTTTTAAAATAGGCCCCCTTGTACTTAAATTTTTTGGTTTCAAGAAGTTTTGTTTTTATTGTTGGTTTTTATTTCATTTGGGGCCCAAAAAAACCCCAGTTTGTTTTTTGGATTTTTTTTTTAAATAGCTGTTTTTGGGACGTGGTGTGGGCCCAGGTTTTTTTTAAATAGGGCCCCGTTTTTTGACAATTTTTTGCAATTTTTCTCGTTTGGGCAAATTTCTGCAAAATTTAAAAAGAAATTTTAAAACCCCTGTAACTTTTGGGGAAAAGGGTTTTTTTGCGCTCAGTGAATCTCCAGTTTGGCGCAGATAGCGCACTTGTTTTGTTGTTTTTTTGAAAATTATCCATTTTCCCAGTCCCACTGGGAAGTTGTTTTAAAAAACCCTGGGGGCTGAAGGAAAAAAAACTGTTGATTTTTTTCTTACGGTTTTTTCCCCCAGACCCCCCATTTTCATGTATTTAAATAGAAAAAAAATTTAATTTTTTTAATCCTAGTTTGGCCTTTGGAAATTTTGAGGGATTTATGAATAGCTGTGGGTTTGCCTTCTTTCCCAAAAAGAGGGGGTGTCAAAAAAATCTTCCCCTTTTCCTTCTTAAAAATTTTTAAAACTTTTTGAACTTTGGGCAAAAAGAAGGGGGGGTTAAACGATAAAAAAAGGGGTTTTTAGGACAGGAGGTAGAGGTCGAGAAAAAGGTGCTCCCCTTTCCGTGGTGGCGACAACACGCAAGCCCAAACCCGGGTGTCCGTTGCAGGGGGAAATTTAGGCTTGTCTCGCTGGGTCAGGGCCCCGTGAATTTCCCGTAACGAACCAAACCCTCGGCCAATCTTTTTCTTCAGTGGGTTTTAAAGCAACTTGGGATCCCGCAGTCTTTCCTTTCCCCGGCCCCCCAAATCACGGACCCCAAAATATGTCCTTTCATCGTTTAGGGATCCGTCCCAACAAAGAAACGAAGGCAGCCCCCAAAAATCAAAATCTGTGTACTCACCCCCTGTGGATAAAAACCATTTTTGAAGACCCCTTTTATGGGCAAAAAAAGCGGTTGGGGTTAGAAGGGGGATTTCCAAAGTCAAAAGTCCAAAGGGGGGGATGGGTTTTGTTTCCCGCTCGACGCCAAAAATTTGATTCCAAACCCGAGGAGGAGAAAGAAGCCGATCAATTGGCAAAAAAAAACCGGGTGGTTGGCAAAAGGGCCTTTTCCCGTGGCCCGTTGCTTGTAGCCCGCCCGCTTTCCCGGAGCCCGAATGTCAGGGGTTTAGGGAAAATTAAACCCGTGTTTATGGGTGATTTATGGGCGACAATTTTCAGATCCAAAAAGTGGTCTTTTCAGCAAAAATTTTTTTTCGAGGGCTTCAAACAAATGGCCCCCGGGGGGAAGGGGCGTTGGGGTTTGTGGTTTTAGTAGGCCCCGCCTCAAAAAAAGGGAGAAAAAGGGGCCCGGGTTTCACAAGTTTTGCTGAGGTTATTCCGCCAGCCCACGGTCAGCGGGAAAAAACCCCCTTTCCCCCCGCTTATCGCCGTCGAAAAGGTCCAGGGGGGTTTTTTCAAGCCTGGGGCCTTTTTTGAGCAAGGCCCCCTTTATTTTACCCCAGTGATGTTTATATGCCGGTTCCTTTGCCGGAAAAAAACCCTCAGTAGGGGGGAAGAATTTTAGGTGTTTAAAACCCCACCCCCCATGTTTTAGTCAATTGGCTTAATTCATGAGGGTTTAAAAAAGGGGGGAACCCCTTGGCCAAAAAAAAGGGGGAAAACGATGCCCGGGGTTCCCAAACCCCCGTCAAAACCCTCTGCTCCGCCTCCTCCCCCTCCCCACCACCCTAAACCTTCCTCAGTGCCCATTTTCAATAAAAGTCATTGGGTCAGCCTTTTGCTTTTAGCCTCCCACCCTCGCCCCCCAGTACCACCCCGCCCCCCCAGAGACCCCAATTTCCCACCCCTTCTCCTTCCACCTTTTGATGGACCCGCGCCCCCGAAAACGGCCCGGGCTAGCCCCGGCCCGGGCCCCCCTGGGCCCTTTCCCGGTTTTTGGGGCCAGAAGGGAAAACTTTAAACCCAAAACCATCCCCAAAAACCAAAAGCCTGGGAAAGTCGGCCCTTTTCCAGGGGTTTTTTGGGTTTTGGGAAAAGTTGCCTTTCCCTTTTGGTGGGGAAAAAGTTGGGGTTTTGGGCCGTCTTTCCCCTTGGGCCCGGCCCCCAATTTCCCGATGCTGGTTCAGGCATTTATTTTCCTGAAAAAAACCGTCCTGGCCCCGGCCAGGCCACGTTTTAATCTAAAATTTCAAAAAGCGTTGTCTGCATCTGTTTCGGCAAAGGTTTCCCTTGGAACCCCCGGGCCCCCATGGGACCTGTAAGCCTTTGGCCCCAAAGGGCCCCTATATCGGTAAAAAGGTGGCTCTCAGGCTTTGGGGGCAAAACCCCTTTAAAAACCCGGGGATGGTGGGGGTTTTTTCCCCCCGGTTTCCTAGGTGGGATCAAGTTCCCAGAGAAACCAGGCCTGTTTTAAATGAATTTTGTCTTGGGGGGCCCTCAACACACCAGGTCGGGGCTTGGTGGCTCTTCGCAACGAGGGTTTAAAGGGGTGGGGGGTGGGCAAGAAAACCTTTTTGCCCGGCAAAGGTTTGGGGTGCGATTTTTCGGTTGAAATTGTGGCCCCCTTAAGATCGGTTTGGGGTGGGAGCACATCCCTTGCCTGGGGCCCCCTGTCTTATACTTTTTTGGGCCCGGGAAAAAAATTTCTAAAAACCCACCCGGGTTTGGGGCTGCCTGCTGAGGGAAAGGGTCGGGGTCTGAGTTCACACTTCCGCCGTTTGCCCCCTTGTTCGTCCGCATTTGGGTGGCCCTTTTCAGCGTAAACCCCAAGCCTCCCTGGGCAAAACCCTTTTCATTGTTGGGCGTGGGGAAAAGCGCGGGAATTTTCCCCCCCTTTCCCCATGCTCCAGCGATTTTTTTTTGGCAGCCCCGCGAAAAGCCTTTTGCAGTACGAAGTTGGGGCACCCTGGCCCGGAAAAAGGGGGGGGGTT
>JAODAL010077529.1:0-13242 GCA_025379985.1 Phyllomedusa bahiana | reverse complement strand
TCCAAGAAATTTAGCGGCACAGGGGCTCAGCGAGGCGGGCGGCGGAATTTATTTCCCCCCACTCATTTCGGGGAAATTTGGGGGGAAAATTTCCATCCCGGGCCCGGGTGGCGTTTTTTGCTAAGACACCGGGAAGCCGAATATGGGTATATTAAATCCGAAAGCAAAAAGGGAAGCGGGCCAGGAGCTAACTTTGGGCACCACGGCCCTGCTTCAACTCATGCAGCGTCACCACCCGGGTTGGCCGGGGGAGAAAGGGCCCCAAATGTTTTTTGGCCCCCCAATCCTGCCGCCGCAGAAACAAACAGCAGCAGCAAAACAGCGCCCATTTTGGCCCCGAATTCCCTTTTGGGCAGCCATCAAGGCTCCCCCCCACCTTCCTTCAGAAGGGAGCTTTTTCTCTTTGACATCACCTCCCAGTCCAGATGTTTCCTTTCCCTTTCGCTATTTAAAAGGCCCCAAACCTTTTTCTTTCATGAGGCAAATTTGCAAAGAAAAAAGAGTTTTCCCCCCAAACCCAAACCAAAAGGGTGCAGCACCCTAAACCTTTGCTCCCGTCCAAGTTTTTTGGAAACGGGGCATTCCCCCCCTTTCCCCAAAATTGGTGGAAGGGCCCCCACCCTTAAAGAAACAAATTTGGCTTGTGCCGACCGGGAGATGGAAGCCCCAAGCCGAAATTTTTTTTTTTCCCAAAAAAGGCAGTCCCAAACACTTCATAAAAAATGAGAACAGAAGGGGGGGGGCCGTCCTTGATTTTCCGGTTTTTTTCCAAGGCCGGCAGCGGGGAAACGCCCGGGAGCTGAAACAAAGGGGTCAGGGCCAGTACATGCCCTTTTTAACGGCCCACGGGTTTTGAATGTGTTCCCGGGGGCCCGGGCACACCAAAAACTAAATAGGAAACGCCTTTTTCTCCTCCACTTTGTCAATCTACCCCTCCTGCGCCAAGGTCCGCCTCCTCCCCTCCACCACCATCTCAGCCCCCAACAAGTACGGGCCCAATCAACCAATGTGTAGGCACAGCGGGTCCCCGCATTTCCACCCCTTTGCTTGCCTGGGCGAACGAACCCCACACAGGGGGGGAAAATGCTCCGCTCATGCAGCAAGAAATCGATGGGGGGATCTTTCTCTGGCCAACTGCAATGGGAACCCAAAGGTGACGGACAATGGGAGGAACAGGGTGCCCCGCCGCGCCCCGAGGGGGGAGGGTTTCCATGCGCCCTGCAGGCCCAAAGTTTTTCAACCCGGGTTGGAAAAGGTTCCGGGAAATTTTTCCACCAATCTTCAAAATTTCCCTAAAAATGGCCAGGAAACTTTTGCACATTTTAAAACCCAAATTCGTACAAAGCCGGGGAACACCCTCCTCGGTGCAGGGGCAAAAACGCCCCCCCCAACACATCCGATATGCAATTTTTTCCACCCGCCAAATTTCCCAAACCTCACATTTTGGACCGACGGGTATAACAGAAAAAGGGGCCAAAAACCCGATTTTTTGGATGTTTCCCCAGGCAGACAGAAGACCCCCCCTGGGGTAATTTTTAAGTCAGCCAGTGGCACTCATGGGACACCTGCCGTTTGTTGAGGGCCATTCGAAGGCGACGTTTTTTTGTCATTGGCCGGGACTACGGTTTTGAAAAACCCAAAATTCCCCCTTTGCTTCATGCCCCGGGAAACCCAGATGCTAAAAAATCGTCTGGGCAGGGACAAAGACGGGGGCGACTAAAATCTAGGGGCCCAAAACAGGAGCCCCCATGGGGACTAAAAAGGAGGAAAAAGGAGGAGGAAAAATTTGGAGCGGGAACCCTTTGCCCGGGGTGAAATGAGGATTTTCTACCCAGGAACAAGAAGGAGGACAGGACAGCGGGAAGCTGGGATGGAGATAAAGGAAGATGAGGCAAAAATGACCCGCAAGCACCGGGCGTATACAGGGGAAAAGGGGGCCCAGGGACCCCCTCAAATCACTTTTTGCAGAAGGGGCCCCAGAAAATGCTGTTTGGGTTTTTTTGGCTATGACAGCCAATAGTCAGCATCCGGCAGGGGAAATGACTTCAGGCTTTTCCCCCCCAAGGGTCCCCTCGCAAACCGGTCCAAAAGGGGACCCTTTTTTTCCCCCCAGCTTTTGAGAGGGAAAAAAACTAAAATACTAGGGGAAATCCCCGTGGCATTTGGCCGCTGCCCAGTGGGGCATCGTCCCTCCTCTGACGGGTTCGGGCCCGGGGGGTTTTCTTTCACCCCTCACTATTTACGGGGCCCGCGACCCCGGGGGAAAGGTGCCGGGGCCCAAGCAGAAACCCACTCCACAGCAGCAACCTAAATCTGGAGTCACAAAATGACGGGCCCCCTTCACCGGGGCGATTGTTTCTAACTTCTAAAACGGTGTGGAGCCCCCCCAGGACTCGTCAGATTTAAAAAATTTTATAAATTGCGCCATTTTTTTAAATTGGCCATATGGGGTGCTCTTGTTTTTGGTATTTTTTAATTTCCCCAACCGCAAATTTTTTTAAAATTTTGTGAAGTAAAATTTAAAATTTTTTATTTTTCCCCAAAATTTAAAACAAAACGCACAACCATTTTTGGTTAAATTCCCTGTTTTATAAAAGGGATTTAATTACCTAAGTTTAAAACAAACAAATTAGGGATAAAATTCCTTTTTTTTTCAATACAGCGGTTTAAAGGGTTCATGGCGGGATTTTTGGAACGGATGTAAGGTGGGATCAAGGGTTTTAACGGATGCTGGGGAAAAATTTTCAAATGGGGAAAACGTTTATAAAAAACATACCCCTTCCCTAATGTACCCTTTTAAAGGGAAACCTGAACAAAGCCCAATGGGGAAAAAAATTCTGTTTGGCTGGGAAATAAAAAGCTTGGAAAAACTAAAAAAAAAACCCCAAGTGGGCCCCTAGGGGCCTAAAAATCTCTAACCCCCCCCCTATTAAACAACAAAGCCCTTGAGTTTTTTCAAAAGGGGAAAAAAGGAAGGAAACCGTATTCTTTGCGGTTCATGCGGGCTTTTCTAATCCAAAGAAGAGAAGTCTAAAAGGGCATTAAAAATAAATTTGAAAGAATTTGTTTCCCCCAAAAAAGAAACGGGCTTTGAAAAAGAGCCCAAAATTTTTGCCCAAAGAAAAAAAAGTTACAGAACTAAAATAAAAAAATTTCAAACATATCAAAGCCCGTAAACAAAAAGAAATTTTAAAAGAGATTTTGGGGATTTTAAGAAAACAAAAGCATAAAAATTTCTCGGGTTTTAAAAAACAGGAATGGGGAGAGAAAATGAGTAATCCCACAATTTGAAAAGGATATTTCAGACTCAAAATTGGGGGGAAAAAAATAATATCGCCCCCCTAATACATCGGGACAGAGAGGACGTGGGAAAGGCAAAAAATTAGAGGACAAAAAAAGCCTTTTTTAGCCCGCCAAAAACCCATCGAGGGTACGTTCAAAACCCAAAAATAATTAAAATTGAAACCATAAAGGACCAAAAAATCAAAAAGTCAATTGTCTTCCCATAAAAATAAGGGAAACACAAAAAGAAAAATCCTAAAGAAAGGACTTTCCCTTCCCAAAAGGTAAAAAACCAAAAAGGAAAATTTAATCTATTCTTGGTAAAAGGAAAAAACAAATTTTTGGGGGAAAAAAAGCGTTTTGGGAAAAATATCACCAATTTAAAATAACGGGGAAAGTCTTGAACTGGGGGAAAAGGGGAAAGACATGTTAGGGAAAATGTCAGAAATTTTATAGTCTGGCAGAAGACAACAAACAAAAGGAAAAGGGTCCTTTTACCAAAATTGGTGCACAAAAAATAAAAAAAAAGCCCCCCTTTTGGAGGGCTATCTTGGGATTTGAAAGTCCCTTTTTTTCCCCGGGCACCCAAAATCTAGAAAATCTGAAAAAAGAAAGGGGTACACGAATTGCACTCTAGGGAAAAACCCGGGAAACATGAAATTTTGAACCAAAAACATGAAATTTTTATAAAACCCCCCTTTAAAGGGGGGGAAAAAAAAAAAAGGGAAAAAGTTTAAACCGGGGTCAAAAACCCAAATATAGGGACATGTGTAAAGACTTCTTTTTGAAACCCCACCCGTTATGAATCCTTAGAAATGACCCTTTATTTGAATACAAACGAAATTACTGGAGAAAAATTTTCCTCTGCTAAAAACCCCAAAAGAGGGTTAATTTTTGCCACTGAATTTGGGGTTTTCCCATTTCCCCCAAATTTTCCCCGAAAAAGGACAAATTTTTTGGTCTTCCCCCAAAAAACCATAAAAAAAAGGTGTAAACCCGTTGAGGGGGGGACCCCATAGTGTCGGGGGGAAAAGGGTGCCTCACACAAAAAAATGTGGGGAAAATTTCCAGATCAGGGCCTTAAAAACCCAATTTTTAGAATCCCCCATCGTCTAAAAACAAGGGAAACCCTGGACTTCCTAAGGGAAAATTGACGGTATAATGGTACCCCCCAAAAACAAACTTCTTGGGGGAAAATTTATGTGGAGCACTCTATACCTCTAAATTTCCCCATGAATTTGGGGGCAAAGGCCCAATGAAAAAAATTTTCCCCTTTGAGGGGGGGGGGTCAACAGTTTTTATCTAATAAAAAAATTTGGGGTTGGGACCTCTTAACGTTTTTTCTCACAAAGAATTTCTTTTTAATTTAATGGGGAAACCCCAAATAAACAATTTTAGAAGGGAACCGGGTTGGGCCAAATTCCCGCGCCCCAAATTTTTGGGTAAAACTATATTGGGGGTTGGGAGGAAACAAATAGTCTTGGCGAAAGAACCCCTAAACACATTGAAAATATTTGGGAAATTCTATACAAAATATAAAGGGGTGATATTCCTTTGCCATGGAGTGGGAAAAAAAGAGGAGTTTAAAAGTTCATGGGAAATTTAAAATCAAAACGTATTGGACTCAGGTTTTACCCTATTAGATAGATCCCACCCAAAAATAGCCTTCCTGGATGTGATGGAAACAAAAAAGGGAAAAGAGGAAGACTGAACACCTCCCTCAAAAATAAGGAGTCGGGCATGAAATTTACTCCGCATTGGGGAGAAATTTACCCCTATCCCTTTTTAAAAAGGGGAACCCACGAGGGCAAATTTTTTTAGATTGCGTTTGTAATTTTTCCCCTAAAAATGAATTTTTTTTCCCTCGGCAAAAAAAACTTTTGAGGGGTTTCCCGGGGAAAAAAGGGACCCGCAAAGGGGGTACTCAAAAAATCATATTTGCTCCCGCACTCCGCACGGACAGGAAATGGGCTTTTGGGTCCTAAAAAGAAAGAGAGTTTATTGATTCAGGGATTTATAAGAAAATTTTAGGAATTTGATGCAGCCCAAAGGGAAATCCGTAAAATACTAAAATAAAACACTGGGGGCATCCTCCCAATGGATTTCCGACAAAACAAAGATAAAATAGGGCCGAGACCAGCCCTCACATTTAGGGAAAGGGAAAAAAGTCTCCAAGATCTTTTTGGGGGAAAACCATTATGTACCCCCCCTCAAAGTGACTCGATGTGGCTAAAAAAAGACAGCCAAAAGGTTGCTTTCAAAAGTAGCGGGGTTTCCCAAGGGTGTCCACATTTTAAAAAACTGGAAAAACCTTCAAGCACTAAAAAGGACAGTCCCTTTTTATTAAAACCCTTTTATTAAAAAGTCGGCCCAAAAAGGGGTGATCTACCGCCCTTCGAATTTTCCATGTGGACTGGGTTATGTGGGAAAGACCCCTCGTGAGTTTTTAGAAAAGAATAGGTGAAAAAACAAATTTAATTTTGTAAACCCAAAAAGGGCCTCCCTATCCAGACATATCTGGAAGGGCAACAGGGGGGGTTTCAAAGGAACTCAAAATTAAGGGAAATGATCTCCCACAAACCCAAAAGAAAGGAAGGGCAAAATTTTTTTTGGATCTCCCCCGAACCTTTAAACCTTTTGGATCTATTTCTCTAGGAAAATTTCATCCCACAGGGGGTCCAAAAGAACACCAAAATTTTAGTTGGGTATTTTTTAAGTGGGTTAGCATATGTGGGCCATGCTGTACCAAAGGGAAAATTATCTTGTTAAAATTTCCCCAAACTTTTTAAACAAAACAGCTTTTATTTTATAAATTTTAATTGAGTCCAATATCCTCTATTTTTCCCCCTCCGTTTTCCTATTACCCAATTTTAAAATATGTACCTTGAACTTTATTTTAACTAATTTATTGTACAAAAACTTTCGTACCATTTTGTCCCTATAAATTAATATCTGGTCTATCGATCCATTTCCCGATCAACCAAACAGGGGGGATGCCAAAAAAGATCCCATCTTTATACTTTATTTCTGTCCTTGGGGGGGGTTTTTGGGGCGAGATTTTTTTGGGGTTTCCCCATCGAATGGCCCTCTTTTTTGCATATTATGTACTGTAACACTCGGCCGAACCACCCGTACTCGTCGTTTTTGGGAAAATTTTGCAGTGGACAAAAGTGGCCCCTTTCGGCAAAAAGGCAAGTGTGGGGGCCGGGGAAGTTTACGTTTTGTGCACGACATCGCGCGCGTCACAAATAAAAACACTCAGGGCGGAAGCTAAAAGCCCGGGGCTTCGCGCCCCGAAGGGCCCGGGAAAGGGGCGGAGGACGGAACAAGCAAGTGGACCGGGGTTCCCACGGTGACAGGTAGAAACCATCCGCCCTTTTCAATTTAAGGCTGCCCTTTTGCCCTTCAAAAAAAACGGGGGGGAAAACCATAGCCCCTTCCCGGGGGTTTTTTTCTGACCATAAAGCTCTAAAAGACCTGCATTGTTTGCAACTCTGTATTGGTAAGTAAAGGGCTTTTTTTCTTTGGTGTTTTAAGTCCCGGGTTTTTTCTGTGGGGCTTTTTGGGGCCGGAATGTGTTTGGGGGGGGATTGGACAGCTTGTTACTTTTAAAAAAAGCCTACTTTTTCCCAAAATTTATTACATGGGTGCTTTTACCCCGGGGAAAAAGTTTGTTTTTTTATTAAACCTGTTCTATGTGATTTGTCATTTTGGGAGACATTTAAAAATTGGAAAGGATAAAATTTGGGGGGGAAAATCTATTTGTTCAAACCCCAGTTTCTGAATTTTCTGATCCCCCCTCAAAAAATTTTATACATCACTTCTTTGGGTTCCCCGAAAAGACTTTGGGGGGTCCCAAACATTTTTGGGGCAAAGAAAGATTACCACGTAAAAGGGTTTTAAAAACTTTTTGACTATACGGTTTAAAACCTCTATAACCCGGGAGGGGTCGGGCCCCCTTTGGGGCGGGAAAGGGGTTAACTATCTTAAAACTGGTTGGAAAAACCCCCCGTGACTCGTTTAGATTTTTTAAATTTTCAATGCGCCCTTTTTCATTGGCACTTATGGGTGCTCTTGATTTTTTATTTAATGCTCAGCCACATATTTTTTTAAATTGTGAAGAAAAAGTTAAATTTTAATTGCCCCAAAAATTATCATAGCACCCCATTTTTTGGTTTTTTCGTTCCTTCCCCCCCTAGTGAGGAGGGCAGTCGCCAGCAGCTCCCGCAGCGGAAACGGGAAAGCAGACCCGGGGACCAACGGGTGGTGGCCTACTTGGAAAGCACTCTCCCCACCCCGTTAAAAGATCCGTGGACTATTGGGCAGCCAAAATGGGATGTTTTGGCCGCAATTGGAGTTTGCAGGGGAAAAAAGAAGCTGTCCTCCCCGGCCAGTAGGGGCATCAGAGGGGGTGTTCAGGGGGGGGGGCGGGGGCCATCTTACCCCAAGGAAAACCCCGTTTGGGCCACGGGAAATGTGGAAAGACTGACCTTTGTCAAAAGAATCAGGCGGGGACCCGGCCGGATTTCCAACACCAACCCCTTAGGCGCAACCCTTAATCAGCTATGACCCCCTCCCCCAAACCCTGTTAAAAAATGGTTGGGTTAAAACTACCTGCCTAAAGCCATTTATTCTGATGCCGCCAAACCCCCCTGATGCCAAAATTGCTGAAAAGTTTTTAAAAATTTGCCCCCCAACCATTTTTAAACGGGGGACGGGGAAATTGCCACCCACCCCCCCCCCACATTGTCATTGTCCCACTGCCCTGACCTCATGCTGTGCTGGGGGCTGTCCCGGGTTTTTGACCCCCCACACTGTGTCATTTTTGCCACAAATCAAACCTCTTGCTGTGGCTCCTGCCGCCGTCACCTCCACTTTCGTCATTGTGTCTTTCTGTGGCCTATTTGTTTTTGCCACCTCCAGAATGTCATTGTGCCATGTCTGACCCCCATTGCTGGTTTTGGGGGCTGCTTGCTGTGCCCTTTCCACACTGTGTCATTTTCCCACTTTGTGGCCTACCCCTGTTTTTCCCAAACCCCAAAAAAAAGTAAATTGTGCCACTGTCTGACCCTTTTGGCTGTGCTTTTGGCTGTTGCCGTAAACCTTACACACTGGTCTTGTCCCCACGTTAAAACCTCTTGCGGCTGCTGTGGCGGGTTGCCGTGACCTACACACCTGTCATTGTCCCCGGGTTCTGCCCTATGCTGCTCCCAGTGGTGCTGCCGGTCCCTTTTCACCGTGTCTTTGGTCCCACTCTGTGGGCTATCCTGTTTTTTGCCCCCTCCAAAAATGTAAATTTGTGCCACTGCCTAAACCCCCTTTGCTGCTGTTTGTGGCTGCTGCTGTGACCCCCAACCCCACTGGGTTTTTTTCCCCATCTGTGGCCTACTCCTGTTTTTGCCCCCTCCAAAATGTCTTTGTCCCCCTTTTGGGACCTCATGCTGGCTGTGGTTTGCTCCCCATGCCCCTCCAAACTGTTTTCATTGTTCACTCTGTGGCCTACCCCTGTTTTTCCCACCTCCAGAATGTCATTGTGCCACTGTTAAACCCTGCTGTGCTTTTTGGCTGCTCCCGTGCCCTACAACTGTGTCATTGCCCCACTCTGTGGCCCCCCCTGTTTTAGCCCCCTCCAGAATGGGGTTTGTCCCAAATGCAGACCTCATGTGCTGCGTGGTTTGCTGGGGACCTCCACACTGTGTCTTTTTTCCCCTCTGGGGCCAACTCCTGTTTTTGCCCCTCCAAAAAGTCATTGGGGGCACTGTTTTAAACCCCATGCTGCTGCTGGGGCTGTCCCGTAAAACCTCCCCCACGGGGCATTGTCTAACTCTGTGGCCTACTCCTTTTTTTAAAACCACCCAAACAGAAGGGGTAATTGTGCCCAAATCTGACCTCATGTGCTGCTGTGGTGCTGGTGACCTACACACTGGGGTCTTTTGGGGCCAAATTTGTTTTGCCCAAATGTGCTGTGTGGTTTGCTGCCGTGACCTACACCACTGGGGGGTTTCATTGTCCCACTGTTAAACCCAGGGCTGCTGCTGTGGTGCGGGGTGCCCTAAGACTGTCATTGTGCCACTGTCTGACCCTCTTGCTGCTGTTGTGGCTGCTGGTGTGCCAAACACACTGTTTTCTTTTGTGCCACTGTTGACCTCGCTGTTTCCCTTGTGGTTCTCCCGTGCCCTTACCATTTTGTCATTGTGTACGGGTCTGACTTAAAGGCTGCTGTTTGTGGTGCTCCCGGGAAACCTACAAAACTGTGTTTTGTGCCACTTTTCTGATTCATGTGCTGCAAATGGCTTGCTGGGTGACCTAAAAACTGTGTCTTTGTGAAAAACCTGTTACCTCATGGCTGCTGCTCTGGCTGTTTGCCGGGGGACCCACAATTGTATTTGCCCCCACTCTGGGCCTACCCCTTTTTTTTGCTACCCCGAATGTCTTTGTCCCCACTGTCTGCCCTTTTGCTGCTGTGGGGGCTGCTGCCGTGACCTACCCCCTGATTTTTTTTTTTTGGGCCCTTTTTGTCTGCCCTTTTCATGCTGTGCTGTGGTGGGGCCCTTTGACCTACACACTGTGTAAAATTGGGGCCCAAATTGTTAAACTCATGGGGTGCTGTGGCTGCTGCCAATCCCTACCCCACTCTGTAAATTGTGCCTTTTCTGCCCCTCATGTGTGTTTTGGGCTGTTGCGTGACCTAACATTGGGGTTTTGTCCCATTGTGGCCCTTTTTTCTGTTTTGCCACCTAAAAGAATTTGAATGTAAAAATTTGCCTGACCTCATGTTTGTGCTGTGGCGGGCGGGTGTGACTCCAACTGTTTTCTTTTTCCCCCCCCTGTGGCCTATCTGTTTTTGCCACCCCCCAAAAATGTATTGTGCCACTCTCTGCCCTCATGTTGCTGCGGGGCTGCTGCCTTGATAACACTTGTTCTTTGGTCCCACGTTGACCTCATGTGCTGTTTGTGGCTGCTCCCGTAAACTACACCTGTGTTATGTCCCATGTCTGACCTTTTTGCTGTGCTGTGGGGGCTCCCTTTGCCCTACGACTGTCATTGTGCCCCCTGTTTAACCTCATGCTGCTGTTGTGGTTTGCGGGCTGTGACAACCTGTGTCATTGTCCCATTCTGGGCCCTTTCAAATGCTGCTGGGCTGCTGCCGTGGCCTACCCCCACTCTTTCATTGTGCAAAAACTGTCTGACATCATGTTGCTCTGGGGATGCTGCTGGCCTACCCCCACTTGAAATTGTGCCACTGTTGCCCTCAGTGCTGTAATGGCTGCTGCCGGGGCCTACACACTGGGGTCTTTGTGCCACTTCTGACTCATGGCGCGTGGTTTGGGGGGGGGGCTGCTCCCCGGGGAATACAAAAACTGTGTCTTGTCCCACTCTGTGGCCTATTTTCTGTTCTTGCCCCTTTTTTCCAGAATTTTAAATTGTGCCACTGTTTTCCCTTCATGTGTGCTGGGTTTGCTCCCGTGCCTACACACTGTTTTATTGTGCATTTGTCTGACCTCTTTGCTGCTGCTGTGGCTGCTGCCGTGACTTTTCACTGTGTCATTGAAAAAAGTCTGACCTCATGGGTTTTGGTTGCTGTCGTGACCTACACATGTGTATTGTGCCAGTCTGCCCTCATGGGGCTGTGTAGGCGGTGCCGTTTTAACCCTTTAACACTGTTTTCATTGTGCCTGTTGCCCTCTTGTTTGTGCTGGGGCTGCTGCTGTGCCCTTTTTCCAAAAAAAACTTTTTTTTTTGCCCCCAAAATTGTTTCCACTTGGGGCCCTACCCTGTTTTTCCCACCTCCATTTTTGTGAAGTCCCAAATGTTTGACCTCTTGCTGTGCTGTGGCTGCGGGCTGTGACCTCCCACTGCGTTTTTTTTCCCCCCACTCTTGGGGCCCTTTTTTAAAAACCCTTCCTTTTTTTGCCCCCCAAAAATGTCATTTTTGCCACTGTTTTCCCTCATGCTGCTCCCTTTGGGTTTTCCCGTGACCTCCACATGTGCCCAATTGTCTCACTCTGGGGCCCTACTCCTTTTTTTTTCCCAACCTCCGGAAATTTATTTGACCAATGTCTGACCTCATGTGCTGTGTGGCTGCTGCCGGGGGGACCTAACCCCCTTTGTCATTGTCCAACTTTTCTGACCTCGGGCTGCTGCTGTGGTGTTGCCGTGCCAAACCACTGTGTCTTTTTAAAAAAATTTCTGGGGGCCCTCCCTCTGTTTTTGCCACCTCCAGAATGTCATTGTGCCACTGCTGACCTCATGCTGCTGCTGTGGTGCTCCCTTGACCCCAAAACTGTGTCATTGTTCCCCTCTGGGGCCTATCGGTTATTCCCACCCCCGGGAATGTCATTGTTCCACGGGCTGCCCTCATGCTGTGCTATGGTCCCTCCCGGGGATTTTCAAAAACTTGTTAAATTGTGCCACTGTCTGCCCCTCATGCTGCTGGGGCTGGTGCTGCCGTAAACCTACCACTGTGTCATTGTGCCACTTTTGGGACCTAATGGGCGGGTTTGTGGTTTGGTCCCTTTGCCCACAGATGTAATTTTTCCCACTGTCTGACTCAGGCTGCTGTTGGGGGCTGTGCTGTGTCCTTTTACACACTGTTTTTCTTTTTTTCCACTGTCTGACCTCATGCTCCCCTTGTGGGCTGCTCCCGTGCCAAACACTCTGTCATTGGGGGTACTTTTCGAACCTTGCTGTGTGGGTTTGCTGTCGTGACCTACCCCTGTAATTGTCCCAAACTGTCTGACCTCATGCGGCTGCTGGGGCCCCGGGGTTTTTGCCCGTGCCCTTCAACTCTGTCTTTAAACCCACTGTTGACCTCTTTGGCGGGTGCTGTGGTGCTGCCGTGACCCAACCTGTGTCATTTTTCCCAAACTTTTCTGCCTCATGCTGTGCTGTGGCTGCTGCCCGGTGACCTCCCACACTGTGTCATTTTCCCCACTGTTGACCTCAGGCTGTGCGGGTGGCTGCTCCCTTTGACCTAACACTGTTTTTCATTGTCCCCACTTTTAAACCTATGGCTGTGTGTGGCTTGCTGCCTGACTCAAACTGTGTCATTTCCCATTTTCTGACCCCCATGCTGTTTTGGGTGGCTGCTGCCGTGACCTAACACTGTTTCTTGTCCCACTTGTGGCCTTTTCCGTTTTTCCCCACCCCCAAAAAAATGTCATTGGGCCCGGGTTGCCCTAAATGCGGGTGCCTGTGGCTGCTGCCGGGGAACCCCCCCCCAAACCCCCTCTGTTCATTGTCCCCACTGTCTGCCTCATGCTGCTGCTATGGCTGCTTCCTTGCCCTTTACCCACCTCTGTCTTTTTTGCACTTTTCTGCCCTTCATGCTGCTGCTATGGTTGCTGCAATGACTACCACTTTGTAAATTTTTGCCATGTTGACCTCATGCTGCTTTTTGTGGTGCTCCCCCGGTGCCCCTACACATGTGTCATTGTGCCACTGTTTCCCTCTTGCTGCGGGTTGTGGTTTGCTGCTGTGACCCTACCCCACTGTGTCTTTGTCCCAAAATTTTTGGGACCTCATTGTGCTGCTTGGTTGCTGCCGTGACCTACACACCCCTTGTCATTGTGTATGTCTGACACCATGCTCTCTGGGGTTGCTGCCTGGCCCTTTTCACACTGTGTCATTGTGCCAACTGTCGGGCCCTTTGCTGCGTTGTGGCTGTTTCCCCTTTTGCCTAAAAAAACTGTGTCATTGTCCCCACCCCTGGGGGCCCTACCCGGGTTTTTGCCCCCTCCGAAGTCATTGTCCCACTGTTTAAACCTTTCCACTGCTGCTGTGTGGTTTGCTTCCCGTGCCTTCACACGGGGTTTTTTTTTGGGTGCCATTGTCTGCCCTATGTGCTCTGTGGCTGCTCCCGTGACCCCCAAAAACCTTTTGTCATTTTTCCCAAATTTTTGATTTTCATGTTTGCTTTGTGGTTGCTGTGGGCCAAAATTTCTTGTAAATTCAAATTTT
>JAODAL010077528.1:0-13243 GCA_025379985.1 Phyllomedusa bahiana | reverse complement strand
TTCAAAAAACTGTGACGATGGGGTTTTAGGTTTCCTTCATTAAAAATCTGTGCTGTGTGATAAAGCACGATTTTCTATTGAGGCTAACAGGCTGGTTACAGTCGATTTCGGGCGGTTTCTAAAACTGAATCCATGAAAACCCCAACCCAAAAAACCGGCTGTGTGACATAACCTTAGAGTTTTTCTTGAGTTTTCCTTCATGTTCTCCACACAGTTGATTTGATAGATTTCCAGGTAGTGAGGATCATTGTGTTATTGGGAATTTGTAATTGAGAATACTCTGGGCTGAAAAGGCCCTGTTCAACGGTTATTCGGGCGGTTTGGGCCGTACGGCCCCGATTTGCGTTCGTCCCTAAAAACCGTCCCAGTAAACTACGAAAAAATAGAGAACTGTGGTTTCCCGGCGTCCCCCCCGTCGGCGAACCCGCCGGGGGGGGAGAAAGTGCATGAAAATTATTTTCGGCATTTTCCGCCGTAAAAAATGAATTGTCTATGGGGCGGCGACCCAGCCCCCCCGCCCCCCCCGCCCCCCCCCCCTTATTAACCCGTATTGCGGGGGGATCCGGCCCGCTTTTTCCCGGCTTGAAAAAAACCGGTAAAACCCGGCCAAAGGAATTTTAAAAGTTTAAATTCCAACGTAATTGGAATTGCGTTCGGGGCTTTCCCCGGGGGGTTTTTGGGCGGTTTTTGGGTGTGTTTTTTTTTTTGCAACAATGTATTCTTAATTGCTGTCCTTCCTGCACAAAAAACGCATCCAAAAAAACGCATCAAAAACGCACCGTGTGAAACCACCCTAAAACAGGATTTAGACTTAATGTCCAGAGTCAGAGCACGATTCTCTCCAACTTCTGAGTTCTGTCCAAGTCATCCATCATCTTTACCACAACTGGAGTTTTAAATGAATATGGAATATAATTAAACGGGCTTTAGCCAATGTAAAAATATTGTACATGGCTTACTATAGATAAAGAACAAATCATCTAGTATTCACTGTCAAGCAGTTCACATCGGGCAGGGCTGATGCAGACAGTGGCTGGCAGATCCGCTCCAGGTGGCCACATATCACTGTGCTCCATGATTTTCAAAGTAACTTTATTTTAAGTAACTTTATTTTAAATGACATGATTTAGATAATTACAGAGCCCTCTGCATATGAATCATCATTATGGGTGCCTGTAAATGTAGTAGTAGCATATTGCATTACCAACAAATACAATGTCTTTTTTTTTTACATGTCTTTGCATTGTTGAAAAGATGACTGAGTGATACACTAAAGGGCCGTTCACACGGCTATTTTGGGCACGGATTGCAGCCATATTGCGCGCCGTACTTCGCTGCAATACGGCTGGAATCTGTCCCAGCCATTACGGTAATCCACAGTTCTCAATAGAGATACTATGGATTCCGTCTTCCTCCTGCTCGGCGAATCCGCGCGAGGGGGAGAAAAGTGACATGTTCATTATCCCGGCGGGATACGCGCCTTGGATAATGAAAGTCTATGGGGCCGGCCCCTTATTCAAGCCGTATTGAGGGCGGAATCCGTCTCGCAATTACGGCTTGAATAAGCCGTGTGAACCGGCCCTAAGGCTGGGTTCACACTTTATTCAGTATGTCTGAGTCATCCATTGGGATACCGTGAAAAAAGGTGCTTTGACGAACCATGGGCGGTCAGAGCAACATAATCCAATATTGACTGTGTTTGCTCTATTTGTATAAAAGCATCCCACATCCTGCACAAGAAGAGTACACCACTGGGAAATAGAGCACATGTAGCCCATAGGATGTTGTTTGTTCTATTGAGCTCGCAGCTCCATTGTGGAATCCATCGATGGACCTTTTTTCATAGCCTCCTCTGCTCCGCTAAGACCGCGCAGTCCCAGTAAATTACGGCATTTGCCCTTAATTCCAGGGCCCTATCTCTGAATGCCAGGCAGGAGATCCCGGCGTTTGAGCGGGATGTCGTTTTCCCCTAAAGGGTGTTCACAGGTTTTTTCCCGACGGATTTGGCCCTATTGGCCCCACAAATTGCCCTGAATAAAAGGGGGGTCGGCCGGGCGCGGCGGGGGGGGCCGCTCCCGGCCCCATGGACAATGCATTGTTTACGGCGGTAGCGCCGTAAATTTTTTGTGCATGTCATTTCTCCCCCCGCGGCGGATTTGCCGAGGGGGAGGGCGACGGAAACCACTGTTCTCTATGAGAGCATGGATTACCCAATTTCTGCCGCGGATTTGGGGCCCCCTGCAGCGCAAATCCGCCGCGCGTAGGCGCCAATGCGGCAGAGATAAGCGTTGTGGGAACGGGGCCTAAAAGTCTGATCTATTAAAATAAAACATAATTTATCCTGTACATAGAACACCGTAGAAGTAAATGCATTTTTTTCAACGTATTTGATGGTTTTTAGCGGATATGTTTTTTCCCATCTCATATCCCATCACATAAGTTGCAATGTGCAAATAAACACAAAAAAAACCACATGCCTTTTTCTGGTGCAAAAAAAAAAAGGAGGTCTATGGAGTATAAAAGTTACAAACTGTTTGAAAAAATGCTACACCACCAGAAAAAACTGCTACTGACCAGGAAACCATCCCTGAAGCGCAAAAAAAGCTACAAATAGAAAAGCAACATCTCTGTTGCGTTTTAGGCTATGTATGCACAGCGTATGTTAAAATGCCATCCAAAATCTGCAGTCATTTTAACATTGCCAGGCTGTGTTTTTTTGGTGCAGATTTGTGCTAAAAACTGTGGTCGGTTTTGAGATTTGCCATTGGCTCCGTACATTGAATGTATGAGAATGCGACGGCAACCTGGACTGAAGATCCAACATGTTTTAAAATCCACCGATATCCTGCAGATTTCAAAGCCGATCAGAAAAAAATCTGTGCTGTATAGACCACAGCACGGATTATTTATTGCTGTCTAGGTGGCACTGGTTATAGTCGGATTTTCGGCGGATTCTAAATACTAAAAATTCTACAACTAAAAATACTACATTCTAAAAATACGTCCAAAAACCTGTGCTGTGTAGACTTATATTTCCCTGTTGACTTGCAGTTAACTTCTGGCTGCAGCTGTTGTATTGCACTTTATATGTGGCGAAATGCATGCCGCAATTACGGGCGTACAAAACAATCGTATCGTACACCTGGGGAGAGAACTGACATGTCGATTGTTAGCGCCGTTTATGCACCGCTGACAATGCTTGTCAATGCGGCTGGCCAGGTGCCGGCCCCTCTGTACTTTGGAAGTACGTGCTTCCAGAACACCCGGCGTATTGCGGCGCGTACCATACTCGCCCCAATACGCCGTGTGAACATACCCTTAGGCTCCATGTTTTTTTCATGCAATTTTTATAGCATTCTATATCTAGGTGCACACTGCGTTTAGACATCCGTCAAAATGTATACACTATAACGTATACGCTAAACATATGCCAAACATGCACTGTTTGGAGCAGACGTTTGACATTCGTTTTTTTTTCTATTTTTTTTACTAGCTTTCCTATTGGCTGTCACCTGCTTTTCCTTGCTGTTTCGTTGGGTCGGTTTGTTTATATATTTTATGACAGATACAAACGTATATATTTACAACATGGGCACAAACACTAGGATCCGTTTTCCATTGACGTACATTGTAAAAAAAAAAAGTATACTGTGACGTATAAGTTTTTTTCAACTTGAAAAAGCGCAGCGCCCTGCGTCCCCCAGCCGTTAAAATTAAAAGCATATTTGACACAAAGTGTAAAAACGAACACCATGTCAATGTACGTTGCACGTCTGTCCATCTACATTGGTCAATGAACACGTTAACATATCCGTTCTCCCTTCTGTCATAATGGATCCGTCATCCGTCCAAAATAACGCAGTGTGCACCGAGCCTCGGCAAAGCTACAACCCATGAATCTACCCTAAAGCAATTACTCCTAGTCCAGGTCTTGTAGCTTTCAGCTTCCCCCAGGTGGACCAGCGAGTGATTATCACATGTGCATACAAATCTGTGCAGGGAGGATACAATGGGATTTGACAATTTGTGGTCCATAAGTACCCACATAAGTCACATTAAAACTCAACAGATGTGACTGTACAGTACGCCATACCCTGAATAATCATCAAATTATGGACTCTTGTGCTAACTGAGGCTCAGGATAAAATGACTCGTTGCTCTCTTATTTTATTGGTTGTGCAATGGTGCAGGGTCATTCTCTGAGTCCTACAATAAGGGGGTGTTAGAACTAGCACAAGGGTGAATGAGATGCCTGTAGGTGACCACTGAAGACAAATCTTTGAACAACAGAAGACTTCAGACAATGGACAGGAATCCCCTACAGATGCAAGGACGGTAAAGGAGAGCGGTCTGTTTAATATGTTTAAATGTAACCGGGGTCACACAGATCTCATTATCACTACAGCAATGTGTGCAGCCTGTTGCTGTCTAATTCGGATACATTGGTTTGTGATGATTCTGAGATGTTAAAAAAATTCTGCTTAAAAACACTTTTTGATCGGCCACCCCCTTTTTTTTTTAAATCCTTTCTCTTCTTTACATAGCATTGAGGGGGGTTTTTTTGTGGGACAATATGTACTTTTTAATGGTGCCTGTAGCATAGAATATACTGGGAAACTGTAAAAAAGTGGGGTGAAATGTGTGAAAAAAAAAAAGTTTTCCCTTTTGGGATTTTTTTTTTTGGGTTTTTTTTTCGGTACAATGTTTTATCTGCAGGTCCATACAGTTCTGGAGACACCATATATGTAGGGTTTTTGTTATGTTTTTGTACTTAAAAAAATATATATAAACGTTCTCTTAAGTTTAATTTTTATTGGTACCATTTTGGGTTGATGTTGACTTTTTTTTTCCAGATTTTGAGGTAAAATTACCAAAAAAACAAGCAATTTTGTAATATTTTTTCTTCTACAGCGTTCAGTATACAGGATAAATGATATATTTTAATCAGAGTTTTGCTGGGGTGGCGATACCAATTGTGTCCTTTCTTTTACATTTTATTCTTTTTTTATTTTTTTTTTTTTATATTTTTAAACTTTTTTTTTTTTTTTTTACTTAAATTTTAGTAACCCAAAGGACTTGATGACTAGGGAAACGATCGTTGTACCCCTTTTTGCTTTATAAAATAATGCAGAAGGGGTTTTCCAAAGATGGTGGTTCGTTACTGCCAGCTAAAAAAAGCCTTCATTAGGTTTCCCCGCTGTCAAGTAAGTTTGGCCCCTGAATTTGTTGGGGGGGGGGTGGTTAAGGGCTTCGTGCACAGCATGATTTCTCATTCATTTAGACAATGTAGTTGCAATTGCTGCTGCATCAAAAGGGTGCCGACTCCTATTTCTGTGAAATTGGGGGTGCAGCTGTAATAAAACTAGTCCTGCCCCGTTGGCGGTTTCCCCGTGATTAACCCGCTCCCCCCCAATTCCCTACATTTTGATTCCCAGTAAAAAAGTCAATAAGTGGTTGAAACAAACCAATTCAAAAGTTTAAAAAAACCCTTTTCAGGACAGTTTTTTTCCCAAAGTTTTTTTTTTTTTTTTAAATAGCTAAGGTCCCTGAAATAAACTTCCATTGGGGGAAGTTCATCGGGGATGACATTGGGCTGTCGGTGTGGCTTTTATGTCTTTTTACTATTTTACACACTGTGAGTCCTATAAAGTCTGAAAAAGCCCTCTGGGGGACACTTTTAGGGGATGATCACACGGCGTTTTGGATCTTTTTTGGTTTCCTTTTAAGATGCATTTTTGGCTTGTGTTTGGCCCCACCAGATTAACTTGGCAGTGTGATTTAATTGCTTTAAATATAAAATGATAGGGTTCAGTGAGTGTCACCAAAGCGTGTTTAATACGTTTTAGTGTGCGTCTTTCGATATTCCATAATTATAATCTAATTCTTGTCCATTTACCCCGCGAAACCCCTATTTAAAAACTATAAAATGCGTTCTGTTTGCAGCCAAAAAGCTCCAAAAATTTTGCGGCTGGTTTTGGGCTGCATTTTTCTTATCCAAAACAGATCCAACACGCGGTGTGAACATCCCCTTAAAATATTGCTAATTTCTCCTGGATATATTGATCCCACTTGAAGAAGTAATACAACCCCCAGCAGTGGCTGCAGAGCTGATATTGTTCCGTTAAAGGGATTGTTTAACTGAAGAGCCCCAGCTACAGAAAATCATATAAGAAAATGCACCCCTTTTTACTGAGTGCTCAGGGTAGAGGCTCTGGCATTTCTGCTGCACATAGTCAGTGGCCTCAGCGGCCATGTGCTGTTTAATTGACCTCACCGCTCAGTAAGTGAATGGCGGCTCCAGAACTAAATCTCCATCAGTGTCTTTAGTCTCCGTTTACTTGAAATTTTTAAAAAGTAAATCGTGTCCGTCCCCATCCGTGTCCCCACTCACAACCCTTCATTTCGGGAGGGGACACCCGAGGAACATTACATAACCTCTCAAGTCACTGAGCCTTAAAAAAAGTCACTCGCAAGAATGGAAGAAAACAGTAATGGAGGTTTTGGCAAAAGGGGTTTTTAATTGTAAAGAAATAAGATTGTTGATGTATTGTGGATGAGGGGTAGATTTTGTATTGGGGCCCCACAAGCGTTGATTAACAGCAGATAAAATTTTTTGGGAAAAATTTCAGGCTTTTGTACGGTACGCTGCTTCTTTCGACTTTACAATCTCTTTGGGCAGACGTTACGTCTACACTAGTCCTATTAGCGTCTTGCTGATTAATCACCTCTGTCCGCCTCCTCAAATGCCCCTCTGGTAGGGTTGTGCCTAAGGACCCTTCTGGATGTTTTAAAAAGAATCAATAAAAAGGCTATTTTGAGGTGAGAGTTGGCTTTCCAGTGCGCCACCTGTACTTAAGGGGGTTCAAATTTTTCCCCCCCCCGCTTCTGTTGTCCCGGTATTTTTCTCATTCAAATGCCCTTTCTCTGTCTCTGTTGCGCAGATAAAGGAGGGCTCCAAATTTAATACTCAGAAAAAACATTGCATGAGTGCAGAGCTGACAGGTTACTTTTAACTGTGTAACCTGGTCCTCCATTGTCAGCTATCGATAGGCGTTGCCCCCCCCCAGTACAGTCTCCTGACTGTAAGCTCAGTTAACCTCTTCAAAGCAACCAATGACTGAGCACAGTGTGTCCCTGAACTACAGGGTAAGCTAACCTTTTCCTGAACATGTTATAACACACACATACCCATCCTTGCTTATCTTATACCTATATTTATATACTATACAGTATGACCCAGTTGCCTTTTTAAAAAATGGAGGGCAATTTAGTACCAAGTGGACTACATTTTTATTTTTTTTTTAATTTCTTGCACTTATGTCATGTTTTTTATTTTCTTTTAGTTGGGCACTCAACTAACCCAGAATCTCCTGCGTTTTCAGTCTGTTGGGCCCAACCTGAAGGTGCCCGCTGAGCTGTGTAGATTGTAATCCCCTTCCTTTTCTCTAAAGCCAAGGTTCAAAACTGCGGCCCCCCAGTGTTTGGGGAAAATACAACTCCCATCAGCTTTTTTTATCTTTAACGTGGGCATTTATGGGAGTTGGTTTCCCACAGGGGGGCCGCGTTTGACACTCCTGCTCTGGAGGATCTGTCACTTCTGGAATGTCCTTGTGGTGGTGCTGATAGACGACTTTTTAAGATTTATGATCCCCCGTTGGGTTAAAAAATTTTAAAAAATTTGATGCATTCTAAACCGGGTGCAGTACGAACAAAGGGGTTGATCCTATTTCTGGGAACAATTAAATTTTACACACTAATTGCCTTTGATTAACTTGCATGCCAGAGGGTATATGTTGAATGGATTATTGATAGCGGTATCCATCACCCATAGGGTTGCCTTGTTAAAAAAAAAAAAAAGTGTAATTTTTTTTTGTTTTTCCGTATGGAATTTTGAAACAAAATTTAAAATACGGGCCCTACAAGAATAACAGGCCCCCTTTTTTGTCAAACTTTTAATTTTGCAAAATTTAGCGTCTAATGCAGAACATACTCAAACTGTTATGTACCTTGCCAACCCTTTAATTTGGACTGGTGGAAGTGTTTTGGTTTGCCTTGTGGGTCAGGGGGGAATATTTATTAGGGCTTTCCTTGCCAATTTTCTTACCAACTTCCCGCAAATTTTCAGTTGCCCCCTTTTCATTAAAATAAGGGTCGGTTTTTTAAAGGGTTTTGTTTGGACCCTTTTTTGACGATTGAAAAATTTTCGAGTAATTCAAACATGGTTTGTGCAATTGTAATGAAATAGTCTGCAAAAAGTTTTTAAAGGTTTTTCCCGTGGATGGAGTGAATCTGCAGGAGTTGGTTTGGATTTAGGGTTTTTATTTTGGTCCCATTCTTTTACTAAGGTTTCGTAACCCGATTTGGGGGTGGTTAAAAATTTTCGGTTTAATGATTTCTGTTTTTGTTTGCTACTTTTTCCCCACCCAAAGAAAAAATTTTTTTTTAAAAAAAGGAAAAAAAAAAATTTCGTAACCAGTCAGAAGGAAAATTTGGATTTTCTGAAAAGTGCCCCCTTTCCTCAACCCCCCCACCCCCCAAAAAAATAAAAACCCCCAATGTGTTTCAAATCCAGTCTGTAGGGGCTGTAAACTAGTTGTGTAGCCAAAAAAAAGGTTTTGGGGGGAAGCTGGGGCTGGTAGGATGTTAATTACTTTTGTCATTTTAAGCATCCTTTTAGATGTTGTCCAAAATTAATTGTCAGAATTTTTGGGGAAATGTTGGGGCAAAAAAAAAAGAAAATGAAAAAGGGATCAATTGTGCTTATTTAATTTCAGTGAGGAAAACCAACAATGGGTTTTTTTGGGGGAAAAACGTTTCAGCCTTTCTGTTGGTTGATGTTTAAATTTTTGTGCATTTACGAGCAAGTATGTCTCACGGGGAAGGGGAACCAAGAGCTAAAGTTTTGGATCCCCCCCTTACTCTAGTTTCTACCGTTTTTAAAAAAAAATTTGGGACTCTTTTTTGCTTTAGAATTGAGCCCAAGGTCCCTGATGGCCGCCCTACCCCAATGTGACATACTGTGATGGCCCACACGTCCTCTCACCCACTGTGCACTGTAGCGTGATTTATGTATGACCATATAGTCTTGACATGGATAGTAAAGTATTGTAAAACTCAAAAAAAAAAATCCAACGAACTACAGCACATCTGTAATACAGGCTTTCTGTGTAATAATGTCTTGGTGTATAATGTACAGTGCGTGAGCGGAATCTATAATATAGCATACAGAGAAGAAAGTTATACAGCAATATACAAGTGTGCTATATTATAGCTCTACATCGCTGTAAGTATAATGTACAGTTTATCCATTACAGCATTAAATTGAAATCCTATGAGAAATATTTATAGGATAGACTAGTCGTTACATTGTAAGGCCCCAATTACATAATGTTTTGGGCCTCCATTGGTTACCTTCAGCAAGTTATGCTCGAGCCATAAGGGTCTGTAGGGCATGCGTACACTAGTCTCTTTTAAACTCTGTTGTATTTCCCGATTGTATATGCTTTGTGTATGTTCTCCTTGCATTTGTGCAAGTTTCCTGTAACACTCTAAAAGCATACAGATCGGTTTAAGTGGAATTTAGATTCCTGTCCCCATTGGGGCTCACAAACAATGTGAATGATGGTAATCTCTGTACAACGCTGTGGAATATGGGAGTGCTATCTAACGTATTAAAATAAATGAATAAAATGCGCTGGACATAAAAGTGGGGTAGGTCGTACTTTTGTGTCCAGCACATAAAATGTATACGATTGGGAAACAGGGCAAACGTAGAAACTGGGTAAACTTGCGCTATGAAAAGTGCCTACGGCCCTGCAGTTGTACACATCGGAATACATATTTCAAGGTACACCATCCAGTGCATACAGCTGCTCTCAAGATCTAACACTTGCTCATTCATTACATTTTTATTCTTGTACTTTATGTAATGTTAAGTACTTTAGTGTAAAAAAAAAAAAAAAAATGGTAGTGATGCCTTTATTGCAAGGGTGCGCAACATGTGGCCCCCAATGTTTCTCTGCGTGGCCTCCAGCCTTCAGGACAAAGTCATGCTCTCTGTCTCCTCATACTACAGAAAGTAATATTCATCTTTTGCAGCTGCATTCAATTGATGACATGGTTATGGGGGGCGCTGTATGACTGGCACTATAGGGCTTTGTATGCTATTTCAAGAAACCTAAATGAGCAATATAGTAAAAACTATTGTTACCTTTGGATTTGAGTTGGAGAAGTGACTATATATGTGTGGTGTTCTCTCTAGATATAGTTCCAAAACAGCCACTTGTGTAACCCCTAAAAAAATACAATGGTCATATTCTCTTTCTGAAGTACTGTGCAGTGGACCAACACCTCTTGGCCATTGTGGGCACTTACAATTGAAATGCAATAAAGGGCTCAGATGGGGAATACTCCTCTAAGATTTACTGTGGCCACTGGGAGATATATTTTATTACAATTTAGCCCTTGGACCAGAAAATATTGTGCACCCCTGCTTTATTGGCTTAAAGGGGTTGTCTCACTACATTGATTCATCTTACCTCAGTCCTGTTTTCTTGATTTCATTTTAAATTCATGGGCATGTTTACTGGCTTCTACTAGGCTGCAGTAGAGCCAGGTCTGCAGCTATAGCAACCAGTGCTGCCAGCCTATCATGAGAGATTGAACAGGTCTGTAGCGGGGGGTAACTACCGGAGTAGCGGGGTAGCAGTTGCCCCGGGGCCCCGGTGGTTTGGGGGGATCGGGGGCCCCGGGGGGCAGTCCCCAATACGCCGCTACCCGGTGATGCCGCCCCGGGCCCCCGGCATGAACTAACATTTCACTGGGGGGGGTGCAGAGCGCGGGCCCGGGTTGTAAAGCGGGGGGGCCATCGCCGTGGCAGGCCCCGCCCCCTTGCTTCACAGACCCCCTTTTTAAATTGTATCGCTCCCTGCCCTGCCGCATAGTGGCAGGGTCTCTGCCGGGGGGAGGGAGACGGGGGGAGCGCGGCCGGGAAAGTAAAAAGTACGGGGGGGAAAACTACCTACAAGGGGCACTATTAGGGGGGGGAACTATACCTACAAGGGGGAAAATTTTATGAGGGGGGGGAAACTTCCCTAAAAGGGGGGCACTTTTTAAACTGGCGGGAGGGGGGGGAAACTATACCTACAAGGGGGCACTATTACTGGGGGAGGGGGGGGGGACCTATACCTACAAGGGGGCACTATTACTGGCGGAGGGGGGGGGAAACTTAAACCTAAAAGGGGGGCACATTACTGGCGGAGGGGGGGGAAAACTATACCTAAAAGGGGGGCCCTTTCGGGGGGGGGGGGTAAACTATACCACAAAAGGGGGCACTTTAGGGCGGAGGGGGGGGGAATATCCCGACGGGGGGAACTATTAGGGGGGGGGGGGGGGAAAACTATCCCTACAAGGGGGCACTTTTATGGCGGAGGGGGGGGGAAAACTATCCACAAGGGGGCACAACTGGCGGGGGGGGGGAAAATATACTCAAGGGGGCACATTATGGCGGAGGGGGGGGGAAACTATACTAACAAGGGGGCATTTTTGGCGGGGGGGGGGGGGGGAATTCTGTACGGGGGTGGCCCTAATCTACGGGGGCCCCTATTCTATCTACATGAAAACCCAAAGCTACCCCCGGGGGACCCGAAGCTCCCTCGTTCCCTAGTTCCCCGGTGGGTCCCAAACCCCTTCGCCTGGGGGCCCCTTTGTGCCTCATACCGACGGGGGGTGCCCCATAATCACCAGGGGTAATTCTTACATTTGGGCCATTAAAAATGGAGATTTTTGTACATGAGGGAGGGGCCCCATTTGGGGAAAAATTTATTAAAAAAAGTGAGGATGTTTGTGTTGTAAATTTACGGGGAAAGTGGTGGAAAGGAGGAAGTCATTATGGAGGTCTGAACCGAATAGAGAAGAAAGGGAAGTGAAATCCTCCGACAAACGTACCCGTGAGGCCCTAAAAAATGTAAACTATTTGCAAAGCCTGTATATTGTGTCTACCCCCATATGGGCACGTAGGTTTAAAAATAGTCGCAGAGCCTTATACACTGGTGACTACCATATATGGTATGTATGATGGTTTTAAAACTCTGCAGAGCCCGTGTCATAGAATACCCCTATATGGTCACTATAGCGGTACTATTGGGCTTTGTGTACTGATCATAATAGTGTGGGGTATTTTTCAGTCACTTTGTGGTATGTTTGGCGGTTAATCGGTTCCTATGTAAAGGGGGATTGGGGAAGTTGTTTTTGGGAAGTGGATTTGTTGGTACAGTAGAAGTGAGATGTATGGGAGGTATTTACCCTTGTATTATTAAAGCTGTCCTGGTAAAAAGCTCGTGATCAGGGGGGTGGGCAAGGGGGGTTGGGGGCCCCATCCAAAATTCGCTTTGGGGGCCCGGCCCTTTTCTAGTTTGCCTTTTTCTGTATATAGCAACCTGAGGAGCGATCAGCTATACAAAAGGGATACTAGGAATAGGTAGGACACTGTTAATGGGGAATATTGCAAAGTATTTGTTTTTCCCCGATCTTTAAAATAAAAAAAAATCCCTTTAGGGACAACCCCTTTTAAAATACCCAGGACAGTGACTGGGATATAAAATGCATAAAAGCACAGTTTATTGTAGCAGGGGCTGCTCTCTACTATACTGCTGAGTGCAGTACAGTGTGTTTGGCCGACATGGTCTTCTTCTCTACTCTACTGCTTCTCCCAGCATGTCGATGTATAAATTGAATGCAGCAGGATCTGGGCACAGGTGCCGGTGATCTGAGAGGCAAGCGTCTTTCACCCTTTTGGGGCTTTTGGGAGTGAAAAAGGGAAATATGGGCCCCCTTATGATTGCTAGTGCTCACCTTATACTATACTTCATGTGCAGTACTTTGTGAAGGAAGGAGAGGCTTAGTCAGGGGGAGGGGTAGCATTAGGGCTTTGGGGAAAGCTAGGGGTTGCATACCTTTTAACGATTATATCCCGTGGATTTTCCCAAAATTTACTGGGTTTGGACACCAGAGGTTTTTGTTTTTTATTTTCTTTAAATAAATGATAAAAAAATTTGTGCTTCCCCGATTTTTCAAGATTAAAACCGGAAGCTACTAGCTGGATGGGAAGGTCCATGCATATTGGTCCCTTCCCAACCTAAAAATACCAGCCTACAGCTGCCAGAAACATACCATCACATTAGAGGATTTACTTCTGACAGTAATCTGGCTCATCCTAGTACCCCTAGTGCAATGGGTACTGAGA
>JAODAL010077527.1:0-13243 GCA_025379985.1 Phyllomedusa bahiana | reverse complement strand
TTTCCCCTTTTTTTGGGGGCCATTAAATTAAAGCCCTGTGTAATGGCATTCCCCGGGTTGCTTGCAGGGGACGTTTTTTTTTTCTCAATTTTAAACGAAGCCTAGGAGCCCCCTCCACTCCCCATTTTTGTTGGTTCCCAAATGTTAGCCCCTTGTGAGGGAGCCGTTTAGTTACCGGGTTATTTTCCCCTGGAGGGTCCCCCCCTTTGTCTTTTTAAAGGGAAATGGAAGGATTTCATTTCATGTTTTTCCCCCAGTTTTTCCCAAAGCCCCCACAGGGATGCGTTTGGCAATTTTTTTTGGGCCCAAAAAGGGAACACAAACGTTTGAGCGGGAAATGATGAAAATTTCTTTTTTCTTGTGAAAATTTCAGGGATGAACTCGTTTTAAAACCAGTGACCTTTCACTTTGGAATTAAGGGGTTTACAAAAGGGAGCTATTAGGGGGAAGGGGGAGAACAGGTTGTAATTTATAATATACCCGAAGAAAAGATTGTTTCCCCCCCGGAGCAAAAAAGTAACAATGCAGTTACATTTAAAGAATCTGCAAAAATTTTTCTCGCTTCAAGGTTTGTTTTTTATTTTTAAAAATCTTGCAAAAAAAAAGTCCTTTGAATTTTTTGCCCCCTTAAAAGTTTTCCTACCCGTTTTCCCAGATATCCGTTTTTTGTATGTGCGGGATCAGTTTCGGTTGCCATAGCTAAAGACCTGTTTTTCTCCCATGATAGGCTGAAACAACTGGTTGGTTTTAGGCTACAGACCTGGCTTTTTCTGGCAGCCTTGTGGAAGCCCGTAAAAAAACATCCCCGAATTTAAAGTGGGAAAACCCCGAAAAAGGACAGAGGGAAGATGAATTTTTTAGATTTAGACAAAAACCCCCTTTAAAACTTTTGCTAAAAGTTGCAGGTAAAGTTAAAGTATGAGATAGCCAAGTGATTGTCTATAAAATTTTTGGGAGTTCATGTTGGAAAGCTGTTTAAAGAATGGTGAGTAAGGGGCCTGGAAAAATCAAAAGTTAAAAAAAATTTGTCACTCTTTTTTCTCATTTAAAAGTTTTTTTTAAAACAGTTTTCAAAAAAAAAATATTTAAAAATCATATGACCCCAAAAAAGAATTAAAGGGACTACGTGTAAAGTAAAAAGACAGAAACCCTTTAGCAAGTTTTAAACCCTCAGGTTGGGCCCCCTTTTGCTATGGCCCCTTGATCACCTGTCTTTAAACAGAAGAGTCATAAAGGGAGTGTCCCCCGGCGGACCTTTTTTTCCCAGTGGGCTCCAAACCCCCGCAAAAGAAGGCCAAAAACCACCCAAAAATCCCGCAATTCAAGGCAGCCTCTGAATTTCAATAGTCGTAAAAAAAATTAAAAAAAAAAGAAAAAGAAAAAAGAGAGGGGGGGAAAAAAAAAAAAAAAGGGGGGGGGGGAGGGGAAGTCCACACCTTTCTGCCCCGGGGGGAATTGCAGAAAGCGCATACCAAAAGGGCCACGCGGGGGAAAGGGGTCTATCCTGTAGAAGAAAGACACAAAAAAACCCCCAAAGGGGACCCGGCCATCACCACAGCCCCTCGGGGGAAAAAATTTTGGGGACCGGGGCCCTTTTTAGGTAACCCCCCAAAATTCTTTAGAAAACCCTCCCACCCCAAAATGGTCTGGAAACCCCGGGGGTTTGGGTAAAGGGCCCAGGGGCCCCATGTAGGGTTGGGACCTTAAGAACCTCCCGGGGTTGGGGCCCGATAAATTTCCCCCTTTCCCAGGGAATTTTAAGGCCCCTTCCCCCCAAACCCAAATTCAGCGACGGACGGGGGGGGAAAGGATTGACGCCATCAAACAAAGGGGAAACACCTTTTCTTAGCTGCCTTTTAAGAGAGGGGGGGTTTAAAAAGGGAAATTTTTTAAAAAGGAAAAATTTTGCGAAAAGGGAAAAAACATAAACAAAAGAGCCCCCTCGGGCCCCCAATTTCGGGAAATAGAAGCCCCAAAAAAACAGTCCGCATTTTGCCCAAGGTCCTTTTTCCCAAAATTTGGCTGCGGCCCGGGGCACCCCCCAAAAATTTTTTGGGACATAGACCCAGTCTCCAAGTTCCCCCCAGCGGGTTGCCCGGCCTTTGGGGAAACCCCCCCTTAGGGGAGAAAAGTCGGCCCCCTTCCCCCAAACCTCAAAAAGGGGACATTGAAGCTCGTTTCTTGCGCTTTCGGCTAATACCCCTTTAAGGGGTGGGGGAAAAAACACTTTCTCCACTATAAAACCGTGAAAGTCCTCGCAGCCTTTTTCCCCAAAGGCCTTACAGAAGAGGGGATCCTACGGGTTGGATGAAAAAAAACCCACCGGTAAAAATTTAAAATGGGGGGCGGAATTTTCAAATGGGGTTTTTTTTGGGGGGGACCCCCGGGAGGGTTTTTTTTTTGGGGGGGGGCCCCGGGACACATATTTCCCCTCAAAGGGGAAGAAAGGCGCTCTAAAAGAGACCCTTTTTTTAAAACAGAAGCAGGGGAAGAATTTCCCAAAGTTTAAAGTCCCGGGCCCCTATCCCCTATCAGATGGTTTGGTGTTTCCCAAAAACCAAATCCGCCAGGGGAAAACAAGAAAACCCCTATTTTTGTCCCTGCACTAGTGAGAAGAGGCCTATTTTTTGGGTCCCCAGGAAATAAAACCACCCCGGAGGAGCCCGGGGAAATAAATGGTTATCCAAAAGGGGAAAAGGGGGCCCGCAAAAGGCCAATGAGGGGCCGGCCCCCCCTAGTTTTCCCAGAAATTTTTAGAAGTGTGGGGGCCCTTTTACTAAAAAGACGGGTTTTGGGGGGGTCTCGGGTCAGGGGGCCCCCGGGGCCCCACAAAGGGGAAATTTAAACCCCCTGGGGAGAGAGGGTTTGCGAATACCACCCACAGTTTTATTTTTGGGGGGGCCATAAACCCCAGGTCTAGAAAACCTAGCAAAAAGCACCCGCCGGGTTAATAAAACCTTTAAAAATCCAAAAAACCCTACCCCCCCCTTCCACTTTGGGCCTAGACTTATTTCCCCCTTTTTGAGTTTTCCGGGCGACGTAAAGCACCTTTAGGGAAACCCCGGTGAAAAAACCCTTGGAGCTTAACCCAAAAAAGAAAAAGGGCAAAAAATTTTGGGACTGTTGAAAATAAATATAATGATTTCGGGATTTTAGGGAAATTTTTTAATAATTTTTTTACCCGGGGCCAAAAACCCATGAAAAGTCCCCCCCGAAACCCCCTTTCCCCAGCCCGACGAGTTTTTAAATAAACCAGCAGAGGATAAAAAATTGCACTCATACGGCGGGACGGGTTTTTTTTTTTTAGGAATTTTTGACCCCCCAGGTACGAAAACCCCCTTTTTCAGGCCAAAGAAGGAAAGAATTTAGTTTTTAATGGCCCTGGGACATTTTATGGTCAAGAGATATGTTCAGACTTCAGATTTAGGTAATTAATTTTGTAGTCGGGAACAAAAAACAAAATTTTTACCCAGCTCGGCAGCAGGGAGGGAAGGGATATAAAAAGATTTTTCAGAATAAATTAACAGTTTTTTTCTGAAAAAGGCCGACTTTTGATTTTTCCCGGGCCCCCCCTTTTGGTTATCCCCGAGGGTGGGTTTTTGGGTTTCGCCAGGGCGGCCCAACCCGTTTTTCCATAAACCAGGCCCATAAAAATAGAGGTAAACGGGGGGACGGGCCCTTTCCCTTTGTGCCATTCTGTATACCCAAAGGGTCTGAAAAAGTGCCTTTAAAACTTTAATCCTCGCTGAGGGATTTGGTTAAAGCCCTAATTTTTTGGTGGAAAAGATGGGCCCAACCCCAATTCAAAGGGGGTATGGGAAACAGAGAATCCATGAAAAATTCCTGTAAAAAGGGTTTTTTCAGCGTCGAGGGGACAGGATAAATAAAGGGGTTTCCCCCCATGAAAATTTGGGAAAAACAATAACTTTCTAATGTTTTAAACGTATTGCTCCCTAGCCTCTCGCCCCGGGGGTAAAACCCACCGGGTTCCGGTGTTCAAGGGGGACAAAAGCGGATTGGGACGATTCGCAAAAATTTTGGCGAAAATTTTTAAAGGCCCCCACTTTTAAAATAAAAAATTTGGCCCCTGTAGCTTCCACAACCGGGCGGGTCCTTCCCCGGGTTTGGGAAAACACTGTAAAAATGGGTGAAAGAGGTTTCCCTGGGAAGGGAAAAGGGGCAGAGACGGGCTTTGAAAGGCATTCAAAAGAAAAAAATTGGGAAAAAGGGGGTTTTTAAAGAAAGGTTTGGGAAAAATTTACTAGTAAACCCCACCCCCGGCCCTGGGTTTTTTTCCCACTGGGGGGCCCCCGTTGCCAGTTCCAGCCCCTCCACCGAGAAAGGGTCCCCAAGTTAAAGGATGGTGTGGTCCAAAGAGAGTGGGAAAACCCGGAGAGGGGGGGTTACCCACCCCTGGGAAAGGGGCTGGGGGGTTTTTGCGACCACCAGGAGTTTTAAATAAAAAACTTGGAAAAAACCCGTTAAAAACCAGCAAGCACCGGGGGTGGGAAAACCGGGGGGCCCCTTTGCTGTTTTTGGGACACGGTAATAAAAGGATTCCCGCGTTCTTTTTCCCCAAAGCCCCCTTGCAAAAGGACCCCGCCCATTTTTGGTTCCCAAAATTCATAGAATCTGTTTTCGCCCCTTTTGTAAAAGATTACCCCGGGAAAGCCCCCAAAAAAGGGAAAACGGACCCCCAAATTGGCCACAGCAATCCCCCAGCCCCGTGTTTAGAAAAGGGCCCGGGGGCCCCCTTGTTTTGGGCCTCAAGCAAAAGTTTCCCTTTTTGGAGCGCCTTTCGCAATACCTTTGGTCCGAGCCTTTTTAATGCGGCTGCCATGCTTAATCAGGTTTCCCAACCCAGGTGGAACGCACTTCAAAATTTCCCATTGATAAAGAGGCCATTTGGGAAAACCTCGCACGTGACCCTCCCAAAAAGCTAAATTAGTTCGTTTTGAGCCCCGCCCCAAACTTTCCCAAAATCCCAACAAAAAAGGGGACTCTTTGAGTCCCCATTTTTCGGGGGGGGTTGGGCAAAAAGAAGGGGAATCCCAGGGATTAAAAAGGGGGGGGGCAGATCAGCCCACAGACGTCCCTATGGAAGAGGACTGCACCAGGGAGTGTGCAATTGGAAGAAAATGTAGTCGATTTTTCCCTGAATGTGTTGTGGGGTTGCGAAAAAAAAACAATAGTCCCTCAGATGGGTTTGGGAAGCCGGCCAGCCGTCAAAAAAATTGGGAATTGAAAAAAGTGCCCTTTTGGCCCCACTTTAATGGCCAGAAAATGTTTACAGAAGAAAGCCCAGCCCAAAATTGCCCAGGGGGGGGTTAAAGGGGTCAGATTAAATTTCCCCACAAAACCCAAGATAATGCCCCTAGCCTGATTTTAAAACCTCATCCAGGACCTTAAACGGAAGGAGACCTCCCAGATTTTGGGGAGAAAACTTTAAAACAATCTTTAAATCATGCCTTTTAAGGGTTGGGGGACAAGATGAATTATCTGGGGCCTCCCAAACAGTATACAACTACAAAAGGGAGAGCGGGGAATTGGGGATAGAAAGGCCCCCACCCCCCAAATTTTTTAAAGAATAAGGGACATTTGGTAAAAAATGCCATGGGGAAATATTTTATTTTTTAAAAAGGGAAAGGGGGCCAGGGCCCAAATTTTAAAATTTTTCCTCTTAAAAAAACAGACTATATGAGTTTTTTTGCCGGGGGAAATTGTTTTAGAGGATCTGAAAAACCCCCTTTCCTAGGTTTTTAAAGGGCCCCTTGGGGCTTTAAAAGGATCCCCAATTTGGGTTTCCCCAAATTTACATCAAAAATTGAAAACACGTTGCGCTCCCCCAAACGCCCGTGGGGGGTAGGTGTGGAAGAAGAAAGGGAGAAAAAGGGAAAAAAACGGAAAGGAAGGGGTGCAAAAAGACAGGACCAGAAAAACAGAAAAAACAAAAACTCCTGCAAACAAAACTCCCGAGTAATCAAAAAAACCGGGAGAGCCAAGGGGCCCAAAAGTGGCCAATGGCAATCCAAAAACCCCCTATGGGGGAAAGGGTGCATGCCCCAAGGCCCCCCAAAGGGAAGCCCGTTTCCCCATATAGAAGGGAGCAATCCCAAAATTGAAGAAAACCCAAAGGCAAGCTAAAAAGGCAAAAAACATCAAATTTTTTCCGCTAACCCTCAGCATAAAAGGTCTCCGGTGCTCCCCTGATTAGCCCAAAAGTGAAAAAAATTTAAAAAACATCAAAAAAAGCTCCCCTCAAAAAAATTTACTGAAGAAAAGGAGAGTGGGGAATGGGGGCATGCGTAAGCCCCGAAAAGGGCCCGGCCACGCTAAACCTGAACCCCCAAGAAACTTTAAAAAGAAATCAGAAACGGATCCCCAAAGTTGTTTGCCGGCCGAGTTGGGAGGGGGCCCCCCCGCCGGAGATAGAAAAACTTTTTGGCGTTTTGGGGGGCCCCTTGGAGGGGCCCCCTGGGCGGGCAGACCCCCAGTGCCCGGTTGGGATAAAAAGGAAGGGGGCACCGCGGGCGGCAAACCCCCCCCCACTAAAAAAAGGGGTGCCAATAAACAGGGAAACATGGGGGAAATTTGCAAGTCCCCGAAACTTTTGGCAAATCCTCGGGGGAACGCAAAGTAAAGGTACGTTGTCCCCCGGGAAAATTCAAAGGCAAAAGGGATCCCCATCAATGGGAAAATGTTCCTCTTGGGCAGGGGCACTTGGGAAAGGGTTTTCCCAACTTTCGCCCGTTTGCGCCAATTTTGGGGCCGGGACAAAACCCGGGGAAATATCTGCAATGGGTGACCCGGGGGAACGCCAAAGTTTGGAAACAGGTTTCTACCCTTCTGAAGAATCTCCCCCTTTAAAGGGAAATAGAAGGGGACCCGGCAGACAAAAACCCCCTTGGGCGTTGGAGTCCTTGCTGGGAGGGCGCAGGGCTCAATGGCCCTCAAACAAGCTCTTGTAGTTTTTGGCTCCGGGTCCGGGAGGGGAAATTAAAGGGAACTTGGGGATATAGCAGAGTAGAGTTTGAACAGGCACCGTTTTGGGGGGCCCCGGAATCCAAAAATTAAATTCCCCTTCCTCGTTTTCCACATCATCGAGGGTGTTGGGGGTAAAAACATTTTTAAGGGGAAAACCTGCTGCCCACTCCCTGCCAAAAGCGGAGAGCGAAGTGGAAAAAGGGTTTCCGGGGGCTTGCTGTAGAGTCCCCCAACCCTGGGGGTAACCCCTGAAAAATCAAAACCGAACCTGGCTTTTCTTCCTATATTAAATCCAGGACCCCGTTTTGTAAATAGAAAAAATTGTCCTGTTTGGGGTGGGTAAATTTTTTTGAAAAAGCTTTTGGAAAAGGCCCCGCCAGGGTTACGGCTGACAAGCTGAAAAACGGTGTAAAACTCCCCCAGCTCCGGGGGCCCCGCCTCTTTTCGGTTCGGGTTTGAAAGTCCCCGGGGTAGCGGGAGATGGGCCCTTTTGAAAATGGAGAGAAACCCCGGAAAAAGGGGCAGACCCCCCCGGGGTTAAAAAGGCCAAGAGCTTTTGCCCACCTGCGGGGGGAAAGGGCCCCGGGGGGGCCATTTGGGTGGAAAATTTGGGAGGGGGCGGGGGAAAGGGCCTGCACAGGCGACCGCAGCGAACGGCCTTTCCCAAACCCCCCAAACAGCAAAAGGTTGGACAGAGTCCCCCCCCCCAAAAGACCCCTTTGGAAAAAAGGGGATGAGGGGGGCCAGGGAACCCCTTCGGGGGAAAAAACCCCCCCTTTAGGGCCCAACCAGGGGAAACGGGAATGTGGAAAGGCCCAAAATTTTTTAGGCCCCACCGCCGCCCCTGAAGGGCCCCTTTGGTGCCAAAAAGCTCCTTTTAAACGGGGCCCGCCCGTAAAAATTAGTGGGGAGCCCTTTTTGGGGGTCCCATCGTAAGCCCCTCTCAGCTGGAGCCCGGAAGGGGCGGGCCCCCAGCTGAAAAAGTCCCAGAGCCCCCGGCCCAGCCCCCCAAAGGGGTCCCTCCTAAAGGGGCTGGCTGATGGAGGATAACTGAGGGGAATAACCCAGGGTTTACCGCTGGCCATCCTCGGGTAGGACGCAGGACCCCCGGGCAGTGGGGAAAGCCCGAAAGGGGGCCCGATGGTCCCCCCGCCCCTCTCTGCGCCCCGTGAGGGCCGCAGGGTGTGAGGCATGGGGCGCCATGATGACCGAGCAGGGGCGCCGGCACAGTTTGGACTCGGTCCCGGAGTTTGTCCCTGAAACCCGGGAGGGGCAGGGGGGCGGGGGCTCAAACCCCCGGCCACGCACCCGGAGAGACCCCCGGGGGGGCACCGGAAAAACGGGCCCCCCCGCACGCCCCCGCGAAACCCCCGGCCCAGCCCGGAAAAGGGGGCCGCACCCGGGGCCCATGATCCCCGGCAGCGGGGGCGGCCGGGCATCCAGGCGCTCCAGGGGGGCCGGAGCCCCGGGAAAGGGGCTCAGTAGCTGCGCCCTTTTTTTAAACTGCAAACCGGGGGGGGTGGTTGGGGGTCTCAGTTTGAGGATAGCGGGGCATCGGCGGGTTCTCAGCGGCAGCAAAGGGCCCCGGTGGGCCTTTTTGGGGTCCCCCCACGCCCCTGGAATTTCGGGGGGCCCTTAGAACGGCAAAACCCGGGCCAAAAATTATTGCAAAAGGTCCCCCTGACGGGAGCAGGATCCCCGGGGGGGGCCATTTTTGACCTTTTTTTGGATGTTTTGCCCTTTTTCGGGGGCGATGGGGGAGGATTCTTATGAGGGTTGGGAGTAAAGGCAGAGCGTCTTCACGCGGCCATGACAAACCACGCCCCCCATTGTCACTCTTTTGCTTGTCAGTGTAAAATATATTTATTGGACACGACTTTAGAACCCAAAAAAAAACTTAAAATAAATTGAAAATATGCTAATCACTGCAGTAAGTTCGAAAAAACAGTTTTCAACAAGTGGAGTCTATGAATTTGTTCTGAGAAATAGTATTGACTCCATCAGATCCTGCATACATGACCTCACATCTGAGCTCATTATTTCCAGGCTAGAGAACGGCCTCTCTACACTAACTTGGGTTTGGTGCAAAGCATTGACCATAGGGGCAACTCACAACAATCCAGGGTATAAAGGAGTAAACCTCAGCCACAGTCCGTTTGATGACTGGTTAAACTCCTCTACTTCTTTTCCCCCTGTGATAACGCTTTGCCTGTTCCATGTCATCAATTACAATCCTCATGTGATGAGGCTGAAGATATGGGAGCAGTAGCACTGGCCGGACCCAATCCTCTTGCTCTTTGCACTGCATCAAAGTAACTGTACCAACCCATTATATATTTTTTGGGAGTTGGAGTCGGTCCATTTTATAACTACTCCACTCCTGCAAAAAAGGAAGGCCGGACCGGCGCAGCTGGGGGAGGCGCCACATGACCGGCGCACGCAGGTACGGCGGGTCAGGGTGCAAAGCGAGCGAGCGGGAGGAGCGGAGCTGCCGGAAGTGATTTGCCGCCGCGCAGGAGCAGAGAGCTCAGTTGCACGGCGGACGGCAAGAGTGTCCCACCCACCTGCCCTGTTGTGTGGGGGTTGTTTTTTGGTGTTGTGGCAGTAGAGTTTTTGTTTTGTTATCAGGGTCACGGTGGCAGGCGGGTTGGGGGGTTTTGGGAGTTGGTGGAACAAATTGGTGTGAGGGTTCAAAAGGAGGTTTGTTTCCCTCGGTTTATGGTGAATTCTTTTGGCCTGGCGAAGCGGGGCTCCGGCGGGAAAAAAGCTCGGGGATGGGTAATTGAGGGGACCCATTCCATCCCGTTGGTCCCCTCGACCCGTGGTGCGGCTGGGGGTAATTTGGGGAAAAAGTAATTCGGGTTCGCCAGATTAGTAGCCCAAGGACCCCTCCCCCCAAGTTGGTTGGTGTAGTTTGTACTATTTGGGTCTTTTCTGCATGGGTACAGTTAATTATTATATTTTTTGGTTAAGGGGGTTAAAACCAAAAAATGTGCAGGTTTTTTTTTTGTAAATATATAAAAAAAATTTTTTTTATATTATATATATATTAAAATATATATATAATTTTTATTATTTTATATATTATATTTATATATATTGTTTTTGTTAATAATATAATGGCGCTGTGGCCTGTCCCCCAAACTCGGGGTCCTTCTTTTTTTTTAGGGGGAAAGGGGAAGTATGTTTGGGCAAAGGGGGGCCCGGTTTTGGGGGGGGGGCCTAAGCATATTTGGGGGTTGGGATGGCAAAAAAAGGAAAATTTGAGCCAAAGGACCGCTGAAACGCATAAAATTTGATGCGATTTTAGGGAACTGACCCCACACCCCTCGGTGCAAACCTCAGAAGGGGTGCTTCATCTTTTTACCCCATCTTTTTTAGACATATCGGGAATTGAATCTTTCTGTTATATTATCCCAAGATGCCCATAAAAGAATAAGTAAAGCACCAGCGCATTACATTTGTGTGCCAAAAAAGCAGGACACGGGTTTTTCCCTTTAGCCCTGTTTGCAACATATAGTCTTGGCCCTGTAATTGCTTTTTTTTCCCGTTTTTTGCCTGGGTTCATCTCTTTTTTGCCCTCCGTTCATATATTTCAAGTGGGAGAGATGATCAAAAACTTTCTGACAAAAGAAAAAAAGCGGGGGCGAAGGAAAATCATGAAAAGGTTTACATTTAGGAAAAGGGTTTTCTATTATCAAGTCCCCGACTGAATTTTGAAACGTCCACCGATGAAAAATTTTCCTCTCATTTTAGGGACAAAATCGCTCAAAACATTTGCGACCCCCGACTATGATATGTTGATTTTCAAATGATGCTGAAGCGGCTTCCCTTTTAAAGCAAAAAATTTAGTTAAAGTTTTAGGGTTATTATCTTATGGGTTTCATTCGCTGAATAGATATCTTGTCATTCAATGTTTAAAGGGCATCCCTCTCTCTTTAAACAAAATACAAAGAGACCTACGGAGTACAAAACTGATTTAACCCTTAAATGTACACGGCCAGAATGTTACCCAAATTTTTCACTGCTTTCATGGCTTTTGCTTGGGGTAAGAAAGGTAACAAAAAACCTGATATATAGTCAAGGTTTTGTGGAGGGAAAAAAATTTATTTTTGGTATCCTTTGTGTCTCCTTTTAATGTTTAGTTAGTAAAATACCCCAAAACCCTTGTAATCAGCATGTAAAAGCTTTTGTATATTCTTGTCACTAATTTTAACAAAATGGCCCCCTGTAGTAGTTTGTAGAGATGTCGTGTAACCCAAAAGTTGGCCCCTCTTCTAAAGTTACACCCTGTTTTTTGGTTTTTCCCTGAGCTGTATGGAGGGGGTCTTTTGAAAAAGGGTTTGGGCCAATAAAACCCTCACGCCAGGTCCCATGTGATGCTTTTATTATAATTTGAAAAAGCATAAAAAGGGCCATTTTGTGAAATAAAGCTGAAAGCACTTTAAACAGCAACAGGGCATTTTGGGTGAGCTTTTTTATCGGTGCCCCTTTGTTATTTTTAAGCAAATTTTTGGACCCCCCAAAAAGGGGGACAGAAAAAAACCCTCTTTGGGCTATTTCCCAAAAAAAAAAGGAAAAATTGTTTTTATGGTACTTCATCATCCCCGAAAAAGGGGAAAGGGAAGTGGGGGCACTCACATTTTTGGGTTGATAATATCCAGGGTTTGTTATAGTTCTTTGTTTTTAAAATTGAAAATAAAAAATTATATGCTTGTCATAGTGTTTCCCCCGTTTAATATGCTACGTGCAAAAATTAGGGTTTAAAAACACGTTGCCCAAATTTTTGATTAACCCAAGGGATGCTATTTAAGGAAGTTTTTTGAAATTTGTTTTATGGTCACAAATAAGAGCCTTTTTATTTTTGGGCCGGTAAACGCTTAGACAATGTGCCCGTCTGTATTTTGTCTTTTTTGATTTTTTAAAAAATGTTTTTTTATGAGTCTACAATAAATATTGGGGTTTTTTTTTAAAAAAAAAATGTGGAGAAAATTTTTATCATTTTCATTTTTCAGATAAATTTTTGCCCCCCAAAATGGACCCAAAGAAAATTTTTTTCCCCTCTTTTAAAGTGGGATTAAAAGGGGGGTTTTTTGTTTTGAATGCAATAGGTGTTGAAAAAGGGCAAAAGGGGATGTCGTTATAGGAACTTTAAGGTCAAAAAAAGGGGGGAAAAAGGGAAAATGTTTTTAACCCTTACCCCAGCTTTCCATTTTTGCCCTTCCCGACAGAGCCCCAAACTGAAAGTGTCACTTTTTGTGATAATTAAAAAAAAAAAAAATTTTTTTTTTCATGTAAAATTTAGAGAATTTTTTTTCTCATAACAAAATAGGGGCCACATTTTTTGAAAAAATGTCTAGGTCTAAAATTCAACCCTTTTTCCACTTTTGGAACCAATCAGGCTCTTTATGAAATAAAAAGAGCGCTCTGATTGGTTGCTATGGGGAAAAAAGTAGGTTTTTGACCCAGAAAAGTTTTCATACATGTGGCCCAAAACCGTTACAAAAATGGAGAAATTATGAGTTTTTTCACATTTTGCTCAACTTACATTATTTTTTATTTCTTCCCTTTAACCCTTTTGTGGGTAAGGGGGCAATTTGGGACCATTAAAAAGAAAAATTTATCTCAAAAAAAAAACCCTAATGTGTTATAGGATGGAAAAAATTTTAAAAAAAAATTTTTGATTTTGGAAGGTACGAAAAAAAAAATAAAGAGCCAAAAATGAAAATTTTTGGGTTTCGAGGGGATTCAACTTGCTTATCCCTATGAGGGTATCCCACACAAAATTTTAAACTTCTTGCCCCCAATGTCTTTTTAAATTTTGCACTTTAAAAAAACAGATTTTAGGAAAAAAAAAGTTAAAGGGGTTTTTCCACGTTTATTTTCTCTCCATATTGGGGAAGAGGGTAGCTGTAATAGAAATGGTTACAGCAAGCAAGGGTGCAAGGGTGCAATAAAGGGAACCTGCCAAAAAATTAGCTGATAGAAAAAGCAGGGGAAAAACCTTTTTGCTGTTCCATCGCTGGGGTAGTTCAGAAAAAAAAAAAAAAAAAAAACATTTCGGGTGAAACAAAACTAAAATTGACAGATATCACACCTTTTTTAAACACAGCAAAGACCCGTTATTAACTTTTCAGTGCTTTTCAAGGGCCCTTTTTAGTTAAAAAAAAAGTAACAAAAAAAGCTGAGCAAAAAAAATGAAACTGGGGTCGGGGGCAGGGGTTGATGATTTTGATTTAAAACTATGCTTTCACCCAAA
>JAODAL010077526.1:0-13243 GCA_025379985.1 Phyllomedusa bahiana | reverse complement strand
TGTAAAACCAAATTTTTAGTATATTTTTTCTCATAGATCAGCAAAGTAGTCCCGGGACGCTGCGTTTCGCCCCAATTTCGGGGAAACTTATAAAATGGGGTTAAGGAGGAAAAAGTGCCTTACACTAACCCCCCATGTTAAAAGTATGAAAGCATGGGTTAAAAAACATATTTAACCCCTGTTAGAGGATTTCCAATTTCCTTCACAAAAAGTTTTTTTGGTGTGCCAAAAAATTAAAGGACAAAACGGGGGTCGGTATATTCAAATCCACCGAAATCCCCCCAAAACATAGAGAGCAATCCCAAAAACAATAAATTAATCCCCTTCAACCTTTCCCTGAACAGCCTCCACCCAAATAGTTTTTCCCCCCCCGGTGGGAAAATTCCTTGGTATGAGGTGTTTACTGCCCCACAGGGATGAACACTCCCTCCCCCCTTATTTATGTTTTTGGAGTGAAAATTTTTAACGCCAACCACATTATTCTGTCACCTAAAAGCCCAAACCTTGGGCCCCTAGTTTTAAACTCACCGCCCAAATTCCTGTTTTTTAAAAAGCCGCAGGGGTAAATTCGGCGTTTAAGTGGGCCATTGCCCCGGGGACATTAAAACAGGGCCCCGCTAGAAACGCATGGGTTCCCCCCGCGAAATGCGCAGAGATTCAAAGAGGGGCCCCCACAGTTTCCCCGGGCCCCCAAGGCCCCAGCGTGGAAAAACAGGGAAGTGAAAGTTTCCCTCCTCCCAATACTGTGAAGAGCAGCAATCTCAGCTAAATTTCAACAGCAAAAAAACGTATTTTAAAATGACATCAAAGAAACCCCGATTTTCCCTTATGTAAACCAATGGGGACCGCATTTAGATGAAAACTTTAAAAAGAACCCCAGGGCATCGCCCATGTCCCAAAAATTTAATGCCCATGGTATCCCTGAGCCAAAAATTTACGGGAAAACATAAGGGGCACTCAAAAATTTTAATTAAACCCCTTTTTTCCTTTCTAGAATCCAGGAATTTTTTTGTGGACAAAAACCTTTCTATTGTGGGGCGGGAAAAATATAAAATTAAATTGGCTTAATGGCGTTTTTATGGAAAATTACAAAGGGAGTAATTTTATATCCCTTATAAACAGAATAAACATTTTTCAAAAAAAACAAAGGACTCAGAGATCGGAAGCAGGAGAGAGTGGGGGTCTCCCCAACAGGTAGCCAGTCTAAAAAAACATGAAAAAAAAAGAGATTCTTTTAAGACCCCGTGGGTACACACTATTAAGCCTGTAGATCCATTGAGTTTTTCCCCTTTTTGGGGAATGAATCTATCCCATTTCCCCCCCCCTGATGGGGGGCCCAAAACCCGGGAAAGGGATACCCCAACCCTTCTAAATTTTGATACATTCTCCCTTCCCTTCATGTTTACCCCAAAACTCCCTTGAAATAAAAGTATCCATGTGCCCTTTAATATCCCCCAAATTTGTGTTCCCCCTATCCTCCCGCCTGAATTCTCGTTTGGTCCTTCCCAATAATTCAAGCCACAAGGACAGGTGGCCAGGTAAACAACCCCAACAGGGACAAAAATTTTTTGAACCCTCCTGTTTATTATAACCCCGGTCACGGGTTTTCCTTCCAAAAATTGTTTGTTTTTGACAACAAAGGGAAAAAACTTCCCTTTTGCCACATTTAACCCGCCTTTTTGGGTTTTCTAATAACCGGTTTCCCTTTGGGGAGGAGCAAAGAAGTGGCTTTTCCCCAAAAAACATCCCCAATGCCCCCGGGCCTTTTTGTATGTGATGCTGGGGGGTTTGCCGGAAAAATTTGCTCTAAGGTCTTCATCCTCCCAGAAAAGATTTTCCCAAAATTTCCTTAGTCAAATTTCTAATCGATTTTGCATTGGCCCCAAAATTTTCTTAGCCTTTTTGAATTTTTGTTTTACCTAAAACCAAAAAAACGTTTTTTTGCTTATTTATACCCCAAAAAACTTTTTTTTTTCAATTGTTTGCTGGTCTAGGGGGGGTTTTTTTGGGGGCCTATTATTCTCCACTACCCCAATCCCTTGGGATTGGTTTCAGTTTCTTTGCCCTTTTACCCCATTTTAGTCCTAGGAACTCAGGTTGGGACTCTTGGGACTCCAGTCACCCCGGGGTTTCCCTTATCGGGGCGGTTGTTTTCCCTTTGGGTAGATAAAAAGTTTTGCAATGGGACTTGATAGGTTTTAAACCCCTCTTATTCCCAAAATGGGCGTTTGTTTTGGCCCAGATTGTCCCAAAAGTTTTTTTTTCACCCGTGGGGTTTGAAAATCACTGGGGTTTTTCTTGGGGTCAAAGTTTTATATGAGATTTTAAAAAAAGTTAATTTTTTTTAAAGGGGAATTGTTCTTTTTGGGTTAAATATATTTGATTGTTTTCCCTATTTTTTGTCACTTGGGGGTTTTTTTGGATTTTTTTGTTACCCGTATTATTTTTTTTTTGGGCAGGATTTGTTTAAACCAACATTGAACTTGTGCTTGGTTACAGGAGGCGCAGGAGGTTTTTTTCAGAAAAGGTTTGTTTTACCGGTTTTTTCCCCCCTACAATAAATACCTTTAGGGATTTGCCAGAGCCCAAAAGGTTTTTTACGTTAACCTCCTTTTGGTGGGAAATCCAATCTTTGGAAAAACGCATAAAAAAAAAATAGTCCAGGGGTTTACGGTTTAACAAACTAGCACCCGGCCCTTTTTGATCGGGTCGGGAAAACTGGGGTTGGATAAATGGGAGTTAAAAAGGTCGTTTGAATGTCTTCCCCGTTTTATCCCAAAATTTCTTCTTGAAGAAGAAAAGAGAAATTTTTTAAAAAGCTTAAAGAGAAATTGGGAAAAACCAATGGGAAAATTTAAACCCTTAAATTTAAAAAACCGAGTTGTTTTTAAAACGAGAGAGATTGGGGTTAAAAAAGTAGAATTTTAAAAATTCAAAACTTTTAATAAAAGGAGAAAAAAAGAAAAACACAATTTCTTTTTAAGAGATCGACGATTTTTAAAAAAGGGGTAAGTTTACCCCCCCCCTTTTTTTTAGTCAAAAATAAAAGGAAAACCAGACCCCGAAAACCTGATATATCCCCCTTTCAGAGGTGGGGTTCCCAGAATCTGAACGGGGGTTTATCCCCTATAATACGAAATAAAAACAGAGGCAGGAGTGGGCCCCGAGACGGGGAAAGGGAAAGAAATCAGGGGAATTTGCCTATAGCTTTCCTCTTCCTCGTCCTTTGGTCAGGGAAATTTTTTAGATGGGCCCAAGATGCCCCAGTTTCCTTTTGAGGAGCAAAAAAAGGAATATAAACAAGTAACCGGGACCCTTTTTTAAAAATCATTTAATCTTTCAAGTAGGTTGATTAGGAAAGACTGAAAATTGGGCCCTTAAAAGGGGGGGACGGGGTTCCTTTTGCCCCCAAACCAAAACCCATTTTAGAGAATTTGAATGGGAAAAGGGAAACCTTAGCCCTCTTCATACCCCAAGGGTTTAAGTGGGCAAATTTTTTCTCCCCAAAAAAAGTTTCTTAAGGGTGTAAAAATTTTTTGGGCATTGACCCTTAGGTTTTCTAACAGGGGTTGGGGACCCTTTCTGCGTTCACTCCGAAGGGGTTGGTTCCGGGGGGGGAAGGCCCTTTTTAACAAACCCTTTTTGGAAAAGGGCTCACGTATTCCCCACCCCCCCCCCAACCCTTTTCCCTTTGCATTGAGGGTTTTTTTTGAAAAGGTTTGGTTTGGTGAACTTAAGGTTTGGGGACCTGAAGATTCAGGGCCCTAAAATTGTAAAGGGAAGGGGAAAGATTGGTTTTAAAAGGGTTTTGGGAAAAGGGAAAATTTATTGAAATTTCCCCCCCCCCCCCCCCAGGGGCGCAGTTAAGGGGGGTTTTTAACCTAGTGAAAAATTGGTTTGTTTGCCCAGTACCAACAAATGTGCCTTTGCCCTTTTACGGGAAAAGGATTTGGTTTAAGATACTGAGAAAAAAAAAACCTTCTTCATTTTTTTCGCCTGGAACTAAAAGGGGGTTTGTTAGTTAAACCCCTATCCAAGGGTTTATAAAAACAAACCCCGAGTAAAAATTCCTATTCCCCGGATTTCCCCAAAAGGTGGCGACTTTTTTATGGTTTCCCAAAAAAGTGCATAAGGGGCCCACTCCCTAAAGGGGGGAAAATTGTTTCCGGAATTGGGGGTCTTACTCAAAAAACCTTGGGAGTGTATATAGTTAGGATTCTAAGAGACTTTGTCACGCCCCTGCCTTCGTATATAAGGGGACACTGCAGACTTTTTTTAAAAGGCGGGGAAAGGTATTTGTGGTAGAGGGAAGGGTTCACTGCTTTGCAGCATAGATGTAGGGCACTTTTATCCCTTCAAAAACCCCATGAAAAGAGGGCCCTTTAAAGGCCCTTAGATACCCTTCCTTGACTCCGGGGGCCCTCCCGTTTAAATGTCTCAATTTTAAATTTTTTCTGGCTTGCTTAGGTTCTTCTGGAGGGGAAATACCTTTGTTTTTGGGGCCGTAAGTTCTACCCCCCCCAAACTCAGGGGGCCCGGGGTGGGGAAACCTAGTTTCTCCCACTTATGCCAAAGTGTTCCCGGGCCCGGTGGGGCAGCACTACCCCTCTTTGGGGGTTGGGGGGAACAATGGTCTGACATTATTCTCCTTGGACCCCTTTTAATTTGACGACCCTTCATCTTATGGGGAAAGGGGAGGGGGGATCATTTTTTGAAACCCTTTGCCCGGGCTCACTCAATCAGAATTTATGTTGGTTTTTTTAAAATTTACCCTTTGGGGGTGGGAAAGAGTTTTCACTTCCCTTCCTTGATGTGAAAAATTTCCAAAAATTTCCCGGAAATTTTTTCCCTGAACACTAAGGTATTCAGGAAGGTCGTTAAACCCAACCCGTCTTATCGTTTGGGAAAGCTGCCCTCCGGGCCTTTTGGGGAGAGGTTCCCCGGGGGGGGCAAATTTCCTTTCCCCCCTAGGAGAAACCTTTTCTGCCCCCAAATTTTCCAAATTCAAGAAAAAGCTAAGGATCTTCCCAAAAAAGGTTCCGTAACAAAAGGTTATCCTTTAAGGGGGCCTCTAAAAGAGGCCCCCTTTCCCGAAAGTCTGAAAGAGGACAAAAATTAATCTCTTGGTCCCTAAAAAAGAATGAATTCCCCCCCAGTGTTTTGGGGGAGAACGGATTTACTATCATTTGGGGGGAATTTTTGCGCCAAAGCAAAAATCGATTAGAGATATTGGACTAGGTATTGGGAAAAAAATTTTGCCCCCCGGGTGAAAAGCCTTGGTGAGCTATTTTTTCCCGGCCCTCCCCTAGCCCCCCCCTACAGAAAAAAGGACGGAAACATTTTGGGGAAAGTTTTGGTGTAAAAAACCCCTTTGTTTTCCTCCCCAAAGGGAAACCTGGGGTCGGTAGATACCTAACGGCTGCTTTTAAAAGTGGGAAATGGCCCAAATTTTGCCCCCCCTTTTTTGTCAACTGCAAACAATTTGGGTTGTGGAACCTTTGGGGCCGGATTATAATATCAGAGGGCCCTTTTTAAATTGTTCTCTGTTGGGGTTGCCTTTTCCTGGGGCCCCTGTCCCCTTTTGGCCTTGTATTATGTGGGTTTAAAACCCAAACAAGAATTCAGGCGCAGGGATAGGGGGAACACTTTTGGCCCATATTTTAAAAGGGGCCCTGGGGTACATTTTTTGCCCGGCATGTTTGGGGAAAAAAAAGGAAAGGGGGAAGGGCAGAAAGTATCAAGTTTAGAGGAATTGAATCGTCCGGCCCCACAATTAGGGGGGGAAAAAGACTGGGATAGATTTATTCTCCCAAAAAGGACCCCAATGGATTACAGGACCCGAATTGTGTTTTAAAACCCCCGGGGGGGGCCCCAACCCCCCAAAAATTTTCTTTTTTTTTGCAAAGTTTTTTTTAGACTGGTCTACCCTGTTGGGGGAGGGCCCCTTTTCTCTCCTGCCTTCCGGGTCTCTGAGCTTTGTGTTTTTTTGAAAATTTTTTTATTCTGTTCATAAGCCTTTTTTAATTAAATCCCCCTTTGGGAATTTTTCCCCTATAAAGCCAAAGTGCTCAATTTAAAATTTGATTATTTTCTGCCCCTAAATAGATATTTGGGTTTTTTCCACACTAAGATTTTTGGATTTAGAAAGGGGAATTTGGAAATCAATGGGAAATTTATGAGTGCCTTATGTTTTGTATTTTTGGCTCAGGTATTTTTCCAAAGTGCATTATTTTATGCACATGTTTGATGCCCTGGCCCCTTTGTAAAGTTTGGGATCTAGATGCGGTCCCCTTGGGGTTTTAAAAAGGGGAAAATCGGCTTTCTTTGATGTCTTAAAATACGGGTTTGTGCTGTTGATTGAGCCCGGACTTTTGCTCTTCAAGTATGGAGTGGAGGTATCTGTTTTACTTTTCCCCGATTATCCCCGCATGCGCCCTTTGGGGCCCCGGGGAATCGGTTTGGGGGCCATTTTGAATCTTGCGCCCTGCGCCCCGGGGTTTGGGAAAACCCTGCGTGCTAGCGGGGCCCTTTTGTTTTATTTTCCCCCGGCGTGCGCATTGGGGCCCACATAGTTTCCGAAATGACTCGCGGGCCCTTTTTAAAAATAAAGGATGGGGGGGGGTGAGTTTGAATTCCCGGGCTTAAGGTGGACTTGTTTGGTGAGCCGAATAATGTTTAGTGGGCGGTAAATTTTCACTCTCAAATTAAAAAATAGGTGGAAAGGGGTGTTCATCCCTGTGGGACAGTAAAAAACCTAATACCAAAAGGAAATTCCCACCTTGGGGAGAAAAATTGTGGCTGGGGGCCCCGTTCAGGTAGGGTTGTTTTGGGAATTTTTTTTTTTGTGGTAAGCCTCTTATGTATGGGGGATTTTTGGTTGGGGTTTGAATTTACCCCCACCCTCCCTTTTTTCCTTTTTTTTTTGGCCCCAAACCCGCTTGTTGGGGGAAAGCTTGTTTCCCCCTCATCAGGGAAATTTTGTATTTTAAATCATGCCGGGCCATAATTAAACTGGGGAAATTAAATGTTGGAAATTTCTCCCCCCTTAAACCCCCTTGATAAGTCCCTTGGGTATTGGGGGCGAAAAGCAGCGGGCTGGGGAATACTGTGCTGTTTTATGGAGATTCATATAAATAAATTTTTTGGTGTTTAAACTATATATGCCCTTTTTGGGGTTTATTGTATTTTTGTATGGGGTTTTTTGTAAAGAAAACCCGATGTTTTAAATTTTATATCTCCCCCTTTTTTTGGGTTTTGTGTATCGGCCCAATATTTTTTGAGTGTTTTCTTTCGGGAATTTCCTTTTGAGGTCACATCAGGATTTTTCTTTGCCCTTTTAATTATTTGCCTTTTCCTATACCCAAAAACGTTTTTTTTTCTTACTTTTACCCTAAAAAAATTTTTTTTAAATTGTATTGCCCCCGGGCTTTGGTGGGGTTTTGGCTATTATTTCCACTCCTTGAAACCCCCCCCCCAGGGATTTTGGTTTTTAGTTTCTTGACCTCTACCCCATTTTTGTCCTTGGGAAAACGGTAGGGACTCCTAGACTCCAGTGACGGGGTTCGCCCTTATTGGGGCGGTTTTCCCCTGCATTGGGGGAGTTTAAAAGGTATTGCAATAGGGACTTGATAGGTATTTTCTCCTCTTATTGCCAATAGGGGGAGTTGTCTAGGCAGATTGTCCTTAGTTTTCTTTTTCACCCGTGGGTGTAACTCACTGGGGATATCTTGTGGTTAAGTTTTATATGAGATATTAATAAAAAATTAATTTTTAAAAAGGAAATTTTTCTTTTTGGGTAATATATTTTATTGTATTCCTATATTTTGTCCTTGGAGGTTTTTTTTTGGTTTATTAATACGTTAAAGGTCAAAAATAGTGATCTCTCTCAAGTTTTTTTTTTACCCAGGACTGTATCTAAAAACAAGGGGGCATTTTCTACATCTTTTAGGGAAAGAAAGGGTTTTACATAAACTAGAAAAGGGATTCTTTACTTTTTAGAGCAGTAAGATTTGGGAATTTTTCTGCCGGGAATTTGACATGGTAATTCAATAACTTTGTTCAAAAAGGGTTTTTGGGTTTCATTTTGGGGGCGAATAAAATAAAAGCTATTGTGTCTAGGATTCTGGAAAAGGGTCATTGATCCAGGGATTTTTCCGATTGCCAGATTGGAGTCGGGAAGGAATTTTTCCCCAAAATGAGGACAATTGGCTTTTACCTCATTGGGGTTTTTTGCCTTCCTCTGGATCAACACCTTAGCACAACAGACTGAACTGGATGGACGTCTTGTCTTTTTTCGGCCTTACAAACTATGAAACTATGATTGAGACTGCATGCTGTTCTGTAGTCTTTGATCTACAAGAATGCCCAGATCTTTCTCAACAAGCGATGCTCCAGGTTTTTCTCTCCCTAAGACATATGATGCCTGCAGATTATTCGTACCCAGACGCAGAACCTTACATTTATCCACATTTAACCTCATTTGCCAAACAATGTGTCCAGGTCTGCTTTCAATTTATGAGCATCTTCCATTGATTGCACCATCTTACATAGCTTGGTGTCTTCTGCAAAAATAGAAACCGTGCTATTGATCCCCTCCACCAGATCATTAATTAATAAATACATTAAATAAAAGAGGACTCAATACTGAGCACACCACTCATAACCGGGGACCACTCGGAGTAGTAGTCGTTTACCTACACTCTCCGAGTACGATCCGATTTTAATCCAATTACACACTGTTATTTCTAACCCAATGGATTCTTATTTACCCAACAATGCATTTTCAAATTCTAAAAACACACTATCCACAGCCTCCCCGCTAATGAGACTTCTACTCACCTCTTTATAAAAACAGATCAGGTTGGTCTGGCAACTTCTGTCATTAGTTAAACCATGCTGTCAATCATTTATAATATTGTATTCATCCACATATTCCTGTATATAGTCCCTTATGAGCCCCTCAAACATTGTTCCCACAACAGTTAAACTTACTGGTGTTTAATTACCTGGGCAAGATATGGAGCCTTTTTTGAAGAACGGAGCTACATTTGCCTTGCGCTAGTCTGCTGGCTCTATACCAGTCACCAGAGAATCTCTAAATATGATATACAGAGGTACCCCGCCGACCGAGCTGAGCTCTTTAAGAACTCTTGGGTGAATGCCATCAGGGCCTGGAGCCTTGTTCACATTCAGTTTATTTAACTTGGCTTGGACCATTTCTACACTGAGCCAATTAATTATAGAAGATGATGTATTAACAGTACTGGCACCACTTATTACATCTGCACTGGGCGCACATCCATCAACTACTTTCTCATCGTTAGTATATACTGAGCTGAAGAACCTATTTAGTACCTCTGCCTTCTCTGCCATCACAGGTTTGTAAGGGTCCTACATGCGCCAAATTTGGCTTTTTGGCATTTATATGCTTAAAGAATTTATTGGGGTTTGTCTCGCTGTCCTTGGCCACCTGCCTTTCATTTCGAATTTTAGCTGCTTTTATCACTTTTTTACCGATTTTTATTAAGCTCTTCATAATTTCCAAAGGCTAATATGGACTCCTCTGACTAACATATATTTTTTAAATAAATTTTTTTATTATTTATTGCCCTTTTAACAGACGGTAGAAGCCATGTTGGATTTAGTTTTAATCGCCTATAGGAATACATTTAAATAGGAATACATTTTGCTATAATGTCCCCTCCTGTTCGCTCTGTCCTTCCTAAATAGATTAAAACCTTGAAGATTGACAGCCCAATAATGCGAGGAGTCCAGCCATGTTTCAGCAATACCAACCACATCAATCTGCTCCTCGAGAACTAGCGCCTCAAGCTCCCCCATTTTGGTTGCTTGGCTTCTTGCATTTGTGAATAGACATTTTAAGTTCCCTTCCAGTTTTACACTTTCTGTCAACGGTATGGGATTATATTTAACAAGTTCATTAGATGGCATGGAATCATACATTACCCATTCAGTAGAAAACATGGGATTAAACGTTGCCTGTGGAATTATACATCTTTCCTTCGGTAGATAACATGGGATTATACATTACACCTTTAGTAGACAGCATGTGATTATACATTAAACAGTTAGTAGAGGCATGAGATATTGTGGGCATCTATATCTTCAAAGCTGGTTTGCAACACATGGATCTTATTCAGTGAGCTAGTCCACCCCTCGCAGCCCACTTCTTCACCCGCTGATATAGTCTGCCCACTCTAACCTATCTACCCCTTCATTTTCTAGATTGTCCTTCCTCCTCACCCCTATTTTAAATACACCCTCACCACTTCAAGAATTCTCTCCCCCAGCATAGCAGACCCCCTTCCATTCAGGTGCAATTTATCTGTAGAAAACAGATTGTACCCCATTGAAAAATCAGCCCAGTGCTCTATGAACCCAAACCCTTCTGTTCTACACCAAGACTTTAGCCATGCATTTAACTCCCTGAGCTCCCGCTGTCTTTCTTGTGTAGCGCATGGCACAGGCAGTATTCTGGAGAACACAACATTGGAGGTCTTTCCTTTCAGCTTTGAGCTTAGTTCTTTTTTTTTTTTTTTGTAAACATAATTATTATTAAATTTTACAATAAGAAAAACATATAATAATTGTCCATTAGATGAGATACCACTTGATACACAAAGAAATAATATAAGGCATCATTAGTGCAAATAAGAAAAGTACTAAGCAATGAAAGTACAAAATAGCACTAATGACATACTTTGGTATCATAATAATAAGAATGAAGCAAAAGAAGTCTCCATCTTCACTAAAGAAAGAAAACAAAAAATAATAAAAAAGTAAACCCCCCTCCAAAAAAAAAAAAAAAAAACACAAAACAGTGGTACCCATACGCAGTTATGTATAAGAGACATAATCACATACACCTATGTAATCAAGTAAGGTCTGGGATAAAAAGTGAAAACAATACTGTGCTGATACAATGCTGTGAGATTGTCACACGGCCCTCGTCCCCTAAAGCCTGAGGGAGAGCAATAGATATAGGACAAATTCACTCCCAACTCTGACGCACAGTTACCAAGCGAGTATCAAGGGCACGGTGTCAGGATATGGCTGAGGTAAAGCTCCATGTTATGGGATACAGACCTCCAAAGCCCGAGAGAACCTGCTAGTCGAGAGGAGAGATAACAGGAGGTGTAAACAAAAGGCTGCATGATCTCCTTGATCTCCTGGGGGGTGTAAAAAGTTACCTATGAACTCCTGCCATTTCTTGAAAAATGTAGAGCATTGGGTTTCCTTAGTCCTAATAATGTCGATTCTGTCCATTTCGAGATGATGTTTTACCACCTGGATCACTTCCTGCAATGTAGGGACAGTTGGTTCCAACCATTTGGCCAGGAGGCTTGAGCTTAGTTCTTTAAAATTGTTCTTTATGATCCTCCACCTACCTTGTATTCTGTCATTGGTTCCAACATGGGCCACGACAGCAGGGTCATCGCCAGCCCCTCCCAGTAATTTAGCCACCCGGTCCACCACATACCGAACCCTGGTACCAGGGAGACCGCAACCATTCGGTTGAGGTGGTCCTGGTGGCAAATTATGCTATCCGTCTTCCTGATTATAGAGTCCTCTACAACTTCTGTCTTTTCCTACCTGCATTCCCATCCCCCCGACTACTAGATGGACTGCTCTTCTGGCTGCAAGGAAGAGCAGTGTTCACTAGGGCTGCCATTTCTGAGACTGATTCCCTAGCATTATCCCCCAACTTGGAAATTTTGCTAGGAATCTCAGGAGGAGAAGTGGCCTTCCTTTTTCTGGTACCCCGGAACTCCCCCTAACTACATTAACCCAGCTACACGGCTCCTCTTGCTGATCCAAAACTCCACCCTCAACATTTAGCCCACCAACTGTTTGCTCAGTGTGAAGCAAACTCCTCTCATCATTGTCAGTCGCCCTCAGTGTTGCATTTTGCTGCTCTAGATCTAAAATGCAGGCTACCAGAGTAGCAACATGCTCACATCTGTCACAGCGCTAGTAGTGCATACATATGGCAGATAAAAAAAAAAGGGCATGTAGACTAAAGTATTAAATAAATTAAGTTTGTTTACTTACCAGTTTTTCTCCCCTGTTTTTAACTCCGTTTTTTTAACTCACACTCCTGTTTCTCCTGCACTCAGTGAAGCTAAGCTTTGGAGCAAGCTACTATGGAGTTTTATGCTGGAATTTATACCTCCTGACACAAGCTTACCCCTTCCCCAGTCAGGTGCGCTTCAGGTCCTGGCAGTACACCACAGGTGATGACAACATAGAATACAATACTATACAATTGGCAACCCTGAATGGCAGTCTTACCAGCGATGCTAACTGTAGGTTCTGGATGGGAGAGAATGGTGGAACATGTTCTCCCTCTACGTGTCCACAGAAAATGGCTGCTGATGAAGACCTGATGATGTCAGGGGGTCATGTGACAGGATTATGGTATCTCGTGGGACATATTTAACATTACATGTTCGCTAGCAATGTGTAAAAACAGCCACTAGGTGGAGCTATTACAACTGAAACACAAAAACACATAAGAAAGATTGTCTGGAGGCATGACACTCCCTGTCTGGTACTACATTAAAACATCTCACAAGAGAAAAATAAATCAGTTCAGTCATGAGTTCAATATTTGTAGCTTGTCTGTGAAGTAGAGAGGTACTGACTTCTACATTTGTCCCAGAAGAAATCTGCTAGGGATCTCCAGTGGTTCTTGTATAAGTCCTTGTCAGTAAACTCACCAAGAGGAGCTGGACTAACTTTTTGGATGAGAAAAGTAGCAGTCAATAGTGGTGGATCAGATTCTGGCTCCAAAAGATTGTATGTGCTTTTCTCCAAGTTGTCCATTACAGGTTGGTACAGAAATGTTGGCTCTGTGAGCCAGGTAGTGTTTTTAAGGTGAGATGCTGGTACAGCTGTAATAGCATGGTCTGCTGGGTTGTGATCAGTCAGTACATAGTGTAGGTTAGACAACGTCTTTAAAGAGTCTCCCATAACACCGCTTTCTCTGGAGGAGAGTCTTACCTTGGATGGTCACAGGTGCTTGAAAGCCAAGTGGATCATATAGATTGGTAACAGCAGACAAAGACACCAGGTTAATCAGTCTGAAAAGTAAGAGTGCAAGTCTTCCGGTACCAGTTGAGCATAAGGCTACGCCACATAGGTATTGAGTCTGTCGCCAAGTCTAAATCTTTCAAATTCATGGCGTGATCTTTAGAGGGGAAGGCCTCCATGGCAACTTCTG
>JAODAL010077525.1:0-13243 GCA_025379985.1 Phyllomedusa bahiana | reverse complement strand
CTATCAATTCCCCTTGGTCACTACTAAATTGCTTTTTAAAATTTTTAACTGCAAAGTAGATCTTCAAAAAAGCTTAACGACCAAAAGTAAAAAAAAACATCTGTCTAAATGTATACAGATTTTAAAAGGTATTTTTGGCACCTATCAAAAACCTGTGGTGACTAAAAAGTTGCTGACCCAAAATTTTAACCCAAAGGGTGTCTAACAACACGCTGGCCTGCCCCCAAAGTAAAAAAAAAAACCCATTCTGAAATGTATACTGATAATAAAAGGATTTTTTTTGGCACCAAAAAACCGGGGTGACTACAAAGGTGGAAAAAATTAAAGCAAAGTAGATCTATCAAAAAAACTTGACTGCCAAAAGTGAAAAAAACCCCTTTCGAAAGTATAGGGAATTTTAAAAAGGTTTTTTTTGGGCCCCAATCAACCCCGGGTGGGACTACAAAGTTGCTGGATTAAAATTTTAACTGCAAGGTGGCTCTTTTAACACACTGGCCTGCCCAAAGTGAAAAAAACACGAATCGAAATGTATACGATAAAAAAAAGGTATTTTTGGCCCCAATCAACATGTGGTGATACAAATTGCTGGATTCAAATTTAACTGCAAAGTAATCAAAACAAACTTGATGACCAAAAGTAAAAAAAAAACCTGTCAAATTAACAGATTTTAAAAGGGTTTTTTTGGCCCCTATCAGTACACCTGGGTGATTTCAATGTTGCGGGATTCAAATTTTAACTGCAAGGTGGCTCTATCAACACGCTCCTGAGCCAAAGGAAAAAAACACATCTGAAATGATACTAAAAAAAGGTTTTTTTTTTGGACCACAACCTGGGTACTAAAAAATTGCTGTTTTCAAATTTAAGTGCAAGGGCTAATCAACAAAGCGGGACTGCGAAAATTTGAAAAAAAACACCACTAAATGAAAACCCGGAATAAAAGTGGAGTTTGCACCTAACAAATAGACCTCAGTTTACTAAAAAGATTTTTTCCAATAAAAGGCAATGCAATGTCTAAACAAAGTTTTGGCTGTACAATTCCATATCCTTTATAGAGCTTGTCGGGTTTTTTCGCACGCGGGGCCCACCCCCCCTCCCCCCCTGACTTTACACGGTAGAAAGCCCTTTAAAATTTTCTGCCTAACACCTAAAACTGCAAATCCGATCAACTAACTTCTAAGGACACAGCTAAAAGTAACTGTCTCTGAAAAAATAAAAAAAATTTCGCTGAGCTGTTTTCGATTGTTTTTACAAGGGAGACGCACGCCTACGTATGAACCTGACAGACACTGACATGAACAGGAAAGGGGGTTCTAATTTAAAACGATCAGGATTTTTCCATCCATCGCAACATACCATCCCCGTCATGACGTCCCCACACATCCACCCTTCTATTCTTAAGCTTTTTCTGGCCGCCAAAAGACAGAAAAGCCGAAAATGGGGGCGAAATTAATAGATTATGCACAGATTTAACCTAAAATTTTCGCGTGATCAAAAAAATCCGATCAACGTAAATACCGTGCCGATTTCAACTTTGTCGATAATAATCGCTCAACACTACAAATAAAGTGAAAAATCGAAGTTGAAGAAAATCCATAGCAATGTATAGAAAAAGTTGATCATTTAAAATGAAAGCAAATATATATATAAGATCTCAAAAGAAAGAAATATCAGCTAGAAAAGGTCTTAAAAAAGGGAGAGAATTCTACAAATTTTACATTAAAGAAGCTAATGCTGATGTTGTACAGATGTTAAAGTTTTTTCCTTTTTTTAATAAAAAATTAAGATGTATTGTTCTTCTTTCACCTTTTATTCTATTTTGTATGTACGGCAAGAGCCAGCACCTATGGTTCTCCAAGCAGGATTTCTATGTTCCCATGGCTTAGTTCTGGACGTATTTTCGGACGTATTTACATCCGTAAATACATCACCAACTCAGTCTAAAAAAATTAACTGAAGTAGCTTAAAATGGCTACCAATGGGAAATTCGTATTTACATCCATATTTATGACCTATAGTAAATAAATACTTTGTGACACGTATTTCCAATGTATTTCAGGACGGATTTGCGTCCACAAATTCTCCCTGAAAGAATCCTGGGGAAAAGAGCCTTACACCACTACAAGAATAAAATGAATTTGTCATTTAAATGAAGTAAATTAATAAACAGACATATCCAAGTGCTCTAAAAAATGAAATCAATGTATTAGTAAATTTTATCCAATAACATTAATGCCAATATATATATTATCTCCTATGAAAAAAATCTCCACTATAAAATGTATTCCAAAGTCCGTAAATATTACACTAATTTAACATCAAATAAGCCACTGATGATGTTGTCAACATGTTTTCTTAAACATTTTTCATAACAACAATTTTAAATGTATTTGGGCTGCTTTCAACTTTAATGCAATTCATTATATACAACAAAAGACAGCACAGCACAGGTGTTGCTGGGACCTGTGGTCCTCCAAGCAGAATTTCTTGCTTAATTATTTATTCTTCTTGACAGATCATTTATTTTAGTAGTGTACTGCTGTAAGTGTAAAACTATAGCACATTACAAGGATTCCAAGCTCCACTTCGACTTCTCCGCTCACATAGACCAAATTAAACTAGGTCTGCCTGTCGGAGCTGTAAAGCGCTGGAATGCGCCTCACTTAGCCGACCCGCAATCATGCTTTCCTGGGATTTTTCGAATTTGCTCCCTTCCGGGCCCCCTGACACCCACACGCGCCCACGCACCCCCCTTCATTTTTGGGGCGCATACGAAAATGCTCCGACAGGGAAAGTCGGCATGGTATTCGCATTTAAAAAACCCAAATCAGGCGAAATTTCCCCATCATACATGTCCCCCTTTTTCCTTTTTTTTCGCTTTAACTAACTATGAAACCCTTTTAACCCTTTTCTTCCCCAATCTTCTGTCTCAGTTTTTGGGAGATATGCTGAGCAGTACCTATTCCCAATAAAAGTGTTCCAGCTACATAACAAAATTCTATAAAAAATACTATTTAATCCTAATACAAATTTAGATCTTGCAATAAACATTTTTTTTATTATTTAAGGGAAATTAATAAAAGCACCAGGGAGAAAATACAACATAAAAAGTTTTAAATATAGTAGAACTAGAGATGGCGAATTTCTCAAAAACTCTTTTCGGTCACTTCGCCAAATTTTTTCCGACAAAATTCTTTCGCCCCAAATTTATTTCCGGCACAAACCCGCGTTAAAAAGCAAAAAATTTCCGGTGCACAGAGCCTGCAAGGTCTGTAAACGTTTTTCCAATGCAAAAATATGCAGGGGGAGCGGGTTTGGCCCTTCAAAAACAATCCCTCTCAGAATTCTTCACTAAAAAATTCGAGGGCATTTAAAGAGGGCAAAACTAACCAAAAAACCAACCCGGGAATGTACCCCGATAAAGTCATGCCACCCGAAAGCGGGAAAAAAAAACAACTAAAGAGCTCGGGTTTGGTAACATTATTGAAAGTGTGGAGGTGGCGGGGGGCAGCCACAGCACCATGAGGTCGGGCATTGCACAATGACATTCGGGAAAAGGCAAAACACGAGGAAGCCACAGATTGGCAAAATGACTGAGAGGGGAGGCCCACGGGCGGCACAAAAAGAGACCCAGGCAGTGGGACAATGCATTTTTTGGAGGCAAAAAAAACAGTAAAAGGGGGCCACAGAGTGGCACAATCCCCACAGGGGGAGGTCCCCGGGCGGCAGCCACAGCACATGAGGTCGGGCCCAGAAAGCACAATGACATTCTGGGGTGGAAAAAAACCCCGGGGAAACCACAGAGTGGCAAAAAGACTGAGAGGGGAGGCCCCGGCGGCAGCAGTAAAAAGGTCAGGCAGGGGCCCAATGACTTTTCTGGAGGGGGAAAAACATTTAATTAGGCCAAGAGTGGCGAAAAAAGTGGGGGGGGGGGTGGGGGGGGGTGGGGGGGGGGGGGGGGATTTTTAAATATATTAAAAAAAATAATTTGGGGGGGGGGGGAGGGGGGAAAAAAAGTGGGGGGGGGGGGGGGGGGGTTTTTTTTTTTTTTTTTTTTTTTTAGGGGGGGAAAGAGTGAAAAAAAGGGGGAGGTTTTTTTTTTAAAATGGGGAAGAAAGTTTGGATGAAGGGAGGAGGGGGCACAATAAATTCTGGAGGGGCCAAAACAGTTTTTGGGCCACAGAGTGGCACAAAATCCCCCCCACAGTGTGGAGGTAAACCCGGCGGCAGCAGTATAGATAAACAGGGGGCACAATGACATTCTGGAGGCGGCCTAAACAATAAGGCCAAGAGTGGCACAATCACACAGGGGTGGATGTCCCCGGGGCCCAGAGTATGAGATCAGGCATTTGGCACAATGACAATTGGGAGGGGGGAAAAACCCGGAAAGCCACAAAATGGCCCAAGTTGATAGCGGGGGTCACGGGGGAAGCAAAATGAACCAGGCAGTGGCAAAATTTCCCACAGTGTGGAGGGCCGGCGGGAGTCACACCCGCAGCATGATGCCCAAGAGGGGCCACAAGACATTCTGGAGGTGGAAAAACAGGGGGAAACCCCCAGAGTGGCACAAAAACTGAGAGCGGGGGTTTACGGCGGCAGCACATAGGTCGGCATGGAAACAATAAACACAGGGTGGGGGCCCAGGGCACACCCCAACAGCAGCACGTGAGGCAGATAGTGGCACAATGACACATTTGTGGATGTCACGGCAACAGAAACGGGCAGCATGATTCAAAGAGGGGCCCACAATGAAAGATTGTTGATGGGTGGAAATACCTTTCCCGGTAAAGTGGTTTTAGGCAGTTTAAAGAAACTTTCAGTTTTTTGTGTGGAAATCCGGGTGGCGGCATCAGAATAGGGGCTGGGGCGGGAAAAAGTTTGAACCCAGACTGAGGGCCCAAAGGCTTTTGGGTGGGAAAAAAACCTGGCCAATCCACGCCTGTTTCACCCTTGGGAAAAAAGGTCAGTCTTCCACATTTCCCGTGGCCCAAGCGGGTTCCCCTTTGGGGAAAACGATCCCCCCCCGCCCCAAAACACCCCTTTTATCCCCACACTACTTGGCCAGGCAGGAAAAAGCTTCCCCCACTGCAAACTGGGCAAGTTGCGGCCACACATCCATTTTTGGCGCCCAGAAGTCCAGCGGATTTCAAACCCTGAGGTGGCAAGGGCTGCCAAGAAAAGGCCCAAACCGTTGGTTCGGGGACTGCTCTAGGCCCCTGCGGCCGCGCGCGGGGCGACTGCCCCCTCACAAGGCGGGTAAAGGGAAAAGCGCTAAAATCATTGGCCCAGACTTAGGTTACTACGAGGACTGTTTACTCCCTTCCTACCCCCCCCCCTTTCCCCCCCACAGCTGCGGCAGGGGTACGAAAGCGTTTTGAGGAACCCCCCCGGTCAGACCTGTCAGGGGAGGGACGATGCCGCACATGGGCACACCAAACCTGATTACGAAAAATTTTCCCAAATATTTTTTGATTTTTGTCTTCCTCTAAATAGCGGGGAAAAAAGGGGCCCCTTTTTGGATCGGTAGCGGGGGTTTTCCAATGGGGTGAGAGCCAAAATTTCATCCCTCTGCCTGATGCTGACTATTCGGCTGTCACTAGCCAGGCAAATAAGCTTTCGGGGGGGCCCAAACTGCAAAAGTGACTCCGAGGGGGGCCCCCCTTTCCCCCCTTTTTCCCCACTTTTTATACTCCCACGGTGTTTGGGGGCCCTTTCGGGCCTCATCTTCCTCATCCCCAAACCCCACCTCCCCCAGCGCTCCTGCTCCTCCTCTCTTGTCACCTGGGCACCACGTCCCTTTCCCCCTCCCCAGACAGATTTTTTCAGAAATCTTTTTCCAGGCCCATGAACATTGGGAATTTGGGAGGGGTTTAATTTTCACCCCCGAGCCTTTGGCGACTAAAAATAACGGGGCCTCCTCGAAGGGCCCCTCAACAAACGGAGGTGTCCCCACATGAGCTGCAACTGGCTACATCAAAGTTAAAACGGGGGAAAGTACTTGTCTGCCTAAATCATAAAAAAAATCTTTAAAGGGGGCCCTTTTCTTTGTTCATAATACGGTCCCCAACATTTGCAGGTTTAAATTTCCAAGCGGGGGGAAACATCTTTTTTTAATTAAAAAGAGTGTGTTGGTGGAGGCCGTTTCCCCCGCGGGCAATTCGAGGGGGTTTTTCCTGGCTTTGTACAAAAAGGAAAAGGGGCATGCACATTTCCCGGCCATTTTCTGAATGTCTGAAGATCAGTGGAAAATTTCAGGAACCTTTTCAAAACCCAAAATTTGAACACTTTCGCCATGCAGGGGGGAATGACCTTTCCCCTTCCTCGGTGAAAGGCGCGGACCCCCATTTTTCCTCCCATTGTCCTTTCCCCAAAGGGTTTTCCGTTTTGAAATTTTGGCGCGGAAAAAGCCAACATCGTTTTTCCTGCTTCATAACGCGGAGCATTCCCCCCTGTGTGACTTCGTTCCTAAGGAAAAGCCAGGAAAAGAACTGACCCCGCTGTGCCCAACATATGGGGGTATGATGGAGCAGTACTTGTGGAAGCTGAAGGGTGGTGGGGGTGGAGGAGGGGGAAGTGAACATTGGCGCAGGTGCAGCAGTTTTTACAACGTGGGAGTGAATCGGGGTCTCCTGCCCCCCTTTTTTGGGTGCCTGGGGTGGAAAACACATTTACCCCCGTGGGCCGTAAAGGACATGTAAATTTGGCCCTGACCTTTTTTACAGCCCCCCAGAAATCCGCGGGTGCCCCCTGCACCCCGGAACAAAACCCATAAACTCCAAGGGCTGACCCACCCCTTTTTTCTACAATTTATGAAGGGCGGAAATTGCCTTTTTTTAAAAGAAATTTTTCCCGCTTGGAACTCTCCATCTCGGGTCGGCTAAGCCATTAGTTCTCTTAACGGTTTCAGATCCACCATTTGGAAAGGGGGGGACGAGAACCCCAAAAAAACTTTGGGCAGGACAAAAGGGCATTTGCTTCACCTTAGGAGGTTGGAACCATATTTTAGCCCCTTTTGCAATCGCCTTGCTGAATTTACGCTGGCGCCATGAGAAACCCGGGGTCAAACTGGACCCCGGGGGATGATTCAAAAGAAACACTCCCTTCTGCAGAGGTGGTTTGGAAACCTTTACTTTGGGTTTCAATGGCATTTCGGCCACTGGGCGCGCTCTGCTGTTCGCGGGGGCAGGATGGACCACCACATCTGAGGGCCCCGTTCCCCAGGCCACCGGATGGGGACACTGCATGTGTTGCCAGGGGCCTGGTTTCCAAAGATACTCCCTTTTCCACGCTTCACTTTCCCGCTTACCGATTCTAAAATATACCCCCATTTGGCTCCCCGGTGTCTTTCAAAGGGAAATTTCCCACACCCCCGATATCGGATTTTACCCCCAAAGCTCCGCACTTTAGTGACTACGCCCCCCCGCTGCCTCGCTTAGGCCCCCGTTTCCGCTACTTTTTTGGACCTGCAAGGGGGTTTTTTAAACCCCATGGCCGCTTGGCTCCCGTTCCCACCACTCGGCTATCCTGCTGACTAACGGACACAAGACCCAATGCGGCTTGGCCCGGGGCCTTACGCCAAGCTTTAAAGCCCTCTTTTCCTGACAGATGAAAACCCTTGCCTCACCCGGGTTCCCCAAATGCGGTCGGCCCACATCACATCTATTTTGTGTTTCCCGTCTAGCTGTCCTCACACCGGGCTTTGGGATGCCAAGGGTGACCTCCCCACAACATGAAACCCCCCATGCCACTCTTCCCCATCTAACTTTGCCCCCCTACTGCAAGACCAGGGGAAAATTTGGGCCCCCTTTTTTTCTGCCAAATAGCTGCCCGCTGCCCTCCCCCAAATTTTTCAACCTCGCTATAAAAAGTGGGGTGAGCCCCCACCACATAGAAACCTGCTGAGGGAAAACCCGGGTGGGAAAGAGGGGGTTGAGGACAGGGGGAGGGCCCCTGACCCCGCCCCGGGCCCTGCCAACTAAGGTTTTTGTCTTGGGGTTTCCCCCCGGGCTCTTGGGCTGGGGTTTTCAGATTCTCTGGGGGGAAGAGGATTTACCAAATCCCAAACCCAAAAAAGAACCCCCTTGGGGTTTTCTGAACAAAAACACGGGGCTAAAAAAGACAGCGGGGTTTTGGCCCCACCGATTTTTACCCCTGCTGCACCGTCCCCTTGGGGTGCGCAAACCCGGGGCCCGTTTCCAGGGAAAGTTTTGTGCCACGCCACTCGCAGGGCAGAGCCTTCGACTTCCCCTGCCTGACAAAATGTTTGTTCGAAAAAGTACAGACCCCAGTTTTTGATGAAATTTTGTATAAGGGAAAAATATACACCCTGTTAAAGGGTCCAAATGAACCCATAACAAGCTTGGGTAAAACCCTTTTGGGTATAAATTGCGCCCACAAAAAAGGGCCCGAAAAAATTTACTTGTAAATGCCCTTTAAAAACACTGTGTGTTTTACTAAATGTTAAAAACACAAACAGGGTTAATTTAAAAATTTGGACAATGAATTAGGCTACAGGAAAAATTTATATATTTTGGGTTAAAAAGACGGTTTATTTTTTGCCCCGCACACCCCGCAAAACAACCTTTAAATTTAAACCCTGGTGTAAATTGCGCCCAAAAAATTGAGGGCCCCACAAACTAGTAGCTTTGTAGCGTGTTACAAAACGGTTTTCTACGCCACACAACAAAAGATACAGTTGTAAAATTTAAACCCTTTGCCCTTTGAATAAGGGTCGGGAAAAAAGTAAATATTTTTTGCTTTTAAAAAGTCGTTTTTTTTTTGTCAGCACACCAGCAAAAAAAACTCTTTAAAAAAAGCCCGGATTGGTTAAATTTGGGGGCCAAAAAAATTGAGCCGCACAAAAATATAAACTTTTTACGTGTTACAATTGCCTTTTTTTTTACCCACACAACAAGAGAAACAGTTTTTAAATTTAAACCCTTTTCCCTTTGAATTAGGCTACAGGAAAAATTTATATATTTTGGCGTTGAAAAAAAACGGGTTTTTTTTTTTTCAGCACACCAGCAAAACAACGCTTTTAAATTTCCCCGGGGTGTAAATTGGGGCCAAAAATTTTAGCCGAAAAAAACTATAGCTTTGTACGTTTACAAATGCGTGTTTTTTACCACACAACAAGAATACAGTTGTAATTTTAAACCTTTTTCTTGTAATTTGGGGTTTCAGGAAAAATGAAAAAATTTTTGGGGTTGAAAAAGACGTTTTATTTTTTTCAGCCCCCACCAGCAAAACAACCTTAAAATTTAAACCCCCGGATGTAAAAATTCGCCAAAAAATTGAGCCCCAAAAAAAAAAAATAGTACTTTGAAACGGGGTTACAATTTTGTGTTTTTCTACGCCACACAACAAGGAAATACAGTTGTAAATTTAAAACCTTTTCTTGTTAATTAGGATACAAGGGAAAAAAGAAAATATTTTGGGGGTTGAAAAAACGTTTTTTTTTTTCAGCACACCAGCAAAAAAAAGCTTTATTTTAAACCCCGGATGTAAATTGGGGCCAAAAGAAATTGGGGCCCCCACAAACTAGTACTTTGTACGTGTTTTCAAAATTTCGTGTTTTCTACGCCCCACAACAAGAGATTAAGTTTTAATTAACCTTTGCTTTTGAATTAGGGTTTCAGAAAAATGATATATTTTTTGGGGGTTAAAAAAACGTTTTTTTTTTTGTCACAAACCCGCAAAACAACGCTTATTAAACCCCCCGGGTTAAAAAGCGCCAAAAATTTTAAACCGCACAAAATATACTTTTTTTGCGTGTTAAACTGGGGTGTTTTTTCTACGCCCCACAACAAGGGGAAACAGTTGTAATTAACCTTTTCTTGTGAATTAGGCTACAGGGAAAAAATTTTTATATTTTGGCTTGAAAAAAAACGGGTTTTTTGGGGTCAGCACACCACAAAACAACGCTTAATTTTAAACCCCGGATGTAAATTGCGCAATATAATTGAGCAGGGCCCCAAAAATTTTGGTATTTGTATTGAAAAAACGCTGTTTCTTTTAAAAGAATACAACAGGGAACGGTTTTTGGGCCCACTTGGATATTGAATGTATATGCAGCTGCAGTGGACGCACACTGGATTTTAGATCCAAATACCCCAAAAAAATTTGAAATAGAACATTAAGAGAAAAAATCCCCTAGACAAGCTAGACAAACCCCAACAGAAAAACGCTATATAAAAAACAATCTTCATTTTAAAAGCCATAAAGCCCCGGCAGCAAACCCTTCCCCCGATCAGACAATTTAGAGGATTGTGAGCTCCCGGGGTCGCGCCCGGGCTTATATAGTGCAAGGGGACCCTCACAGAAACCCGCCGGTTTTCTGATTGCCTTTACCTCCACATGTCATGCAGGGTATGCCCTTCTTCCTCCCAGAGTGCTTTGCCCCAAAGTAGCGCCATTGCTCGCAGGGCCCTTTTAATTTAATCAAAAGCACACTTCCCCTCACCCCCAAGTACCCCAAATTTTGACCCCTTTGTTTTTCCCAACCAAGTTTTTCCCGAAAAATTTTAAACGAATTCCAAAATTTGTTAGAATCATTCGCCCATCTCTATATGAACCCCAAAGGGAAAAGGGTTTTCTACAAAACGTGTCCTTTTTTGCAAAATTTAAAATATTTTTTAGAAGATTTCCAAAAAGTGTGAAGAATTTATCCATTTTCCCGTAACTCCAGGTATGTGTTTTTCTGGAATTTGGAAATTAGTTCCTCCAAATTTCCCTAAGTATTTGTGTGAGATTTTCAGTATATAAAATTAATTGCCCCTTTGTCAATTCCCCTTTTTTCATTTATATTTTAAAAAAATTTAAAAATGTAATTTCCCTTTGGTTTTTAAAAAATTGGGAAAAATGTCTTTCTTTAACTGTACATCCCCAAGTATAAATTAATACGTATTTAAATTTTTTTTTCTGATTTACAAAAGTATTACCCCCGCCCAAGAAAAAAATAAATTTTTCTAACCAAGCATTTTTTCTAAAGAAAAAACTGAGATACTGACACTTCATTGTTAAAGTTGCAAATAAATAAACATGAAATATAACAAAAACCCAAATTAACTTTAAATTTTTAATACAATAGTTTATGCAGCAACCAAAACTTTCAATCGTTTTTTGCACTCTTAATTTTGTTTAAAAAATTGATTTTATTTCTCAGTTACCACCCAATTTTTTAAATTAAATTTTTTGAACTGTTCACATAAGATGAAAAATGTTTTTGTAAAAAAAAGAAATACTGGCCCACTTCCAAAAAAAATATTTTAAAGAAAAGAAAATTTTGACAGTTTTTATGGGTAAAGGGTTTTTTCAATATTCACCCTCATTTCCACATCACTTTACCCGAAGGGAAAATTTCTGAACTATTTTTTTAAATTTTTTTGGCCCATTCTTTAAATGAAGGGTTAGTTTAAAAAGCAAAAAAAGATCCAAAGCGGAAAAACCAAAAAACCCGTTTTCAAAAACCATTCTAATTAAAAACGGAAAAACCATTCTTTAAAATTTAAATTTAAAATTTTGTAAGTACAGTATGGGAAGTAAAAAAAAACATACCCAAATTGCCCGCAAAATTCCAATGAGATTCCCAAACAAATTACTAATATTTTATCTCACAACTGATTTTAAATAAAGGGTTTTTTTTTCATGGGGCACATGTACTTTAGTAGTTAGTAGGGTGAATTTTTTTTTTAGTTTTTTAGAATTTTTGAAATTCTTAATTATTTTGTTTTTATCTTTAAAATTTTTTGAAACAAGAAATGACCCTACCGAAAGGGAAAAAAAACTGCCTAAAATTATATGGAATTTCCAAATTTCAGCCAAAATGAGCGCAGGGTTTTAAAAAGATTTTATGGTTTTGGTTTAATATGGAAAAAAAACCCCAGGTTTAAAAATTTTTTATGAATGTTTGTTGTGTTTGGATAATAGCTAGTTGGACCACACTTAATAAAAAGATTCTCCTAAAGGGCCACCCAAAAAAAATTTTTTTGTAACTATCCTTTTTCCCACTAAGTAGGAAATATAGATTTAAATTTGGTTTTTTATTTCAAAGTAATAATAAGGGGTAGAAAACTGTATTTTAAAAATTTTAAAAACGTTGTAAATGGGATTTAATTATTTTATTAAACAAGCTTGAAAAATTTCAATTTTAAAATTTTTAAAGGGCCCTTTGCTTTTACTATATCAAATTTCCTTTCCTTGGGTTTTAAATTTTACACTGGTTTTTCCCCAAAAATATAAAATTTTTTTAATTTGTCCCCAGTCTAAACCTTAAGCCTACAATTTTTATAGGGTTTCTTTTGTCATTTTAGGCTAGGCCCAATTTTCTCAGTTGCACTTCCTGCCCCAAAATTTTTATTTCTCCATTTTCACCTCTGGCCGTATGTGCAGTAGGATGGAAACTGACTTTTTAAAGTGGGAAGTGACTGGAGCCCTGGAAGTGCGTGTTGAAGTGTTAACCCTAAAAAAAGGGTTTTTAAAACCCCAATCTAACCTTGCCAAAAATAACGCCACATTATAAAACGTTTAGGTCTAAAACTCACTCTTTTTGGCCCCGTGGCAAAAGATTTTAAAAAGTGTTCAATCATGCATTTCACAGAGCTACTCTTCACAGCCAGCATCAACTCTCACTTTCCTTTTAGTATGTTGTGGGGTTTTACAGTATGATTGGCATATCATCTCGCATTCCCAGCTGAGCCTTTTACAGTATTATAATGCAGGAGGTTTGAAAACTGTATTTCACAAGGCACAGAGCTTTAAAATATTTAAATTTGTCAGTAAACAAGGAATAACAAGCTCCTTCGGAGATAATACCAAAGGGAGTGAATCACCATGGTCAGAGGGGGAAGATGGAACAAATTACAAACGAAAGATCATTGGTAACCCAAGAGACCTAGCAAACAAGCCGGAGATAAAATCTCCCCTTTTCTTTAACAAAATCAAACAGCAATGTATTTGGGAAATAGCTTTATATCCTTTGCCTACATACTTAACCACAAAAAAACCCTCATCCCAGTTTTGAGCCTATAACAAGCCCCATTTTTTAAATCGGGCGTTTCATTTTTTAAAGGAAAATACTTTTTTAAAATGTTTTTATCTATCGTGTTAGAAAAATTTTTTTATCATGACACATTTTGCTTTGAGTAATTAATAAAGTTGGTCATGAACCCTTGATTGTTTTTGAAAAAAATAAAAATTTGTAATAATTTGGAAACATTTGCATTTTTTCAAATTTAAAACCTTTTTT
>JAODAL010077524.1:0-13244 GCA_025379985.1 Phyllomedusa bahiana | reverse complement strand
ATTTTACATGTTGTGACCCCAATAAGATCAGGACAAGAGTTTTGTGGTGCATTTTTCCAAAACTTTTTTGGAGCCGTTTTACCCTATAATTGGGGCTGAAATATTCGCCATAGTTGGAAAGGTGGAGAGAGCCCCCTGTACTGACTGTAGAGCTGATCTGGGACTGCGGAGACCCAGCTGCTCCTGTTGTCACCTGTCCCCAATGATCATGTTATTGCTGTGGGATACTGTCTATACAGGGATTGGGAAGGTAGGGACAGTAATAAGCCGTCCCTGCCTTCTGCCTGCAGAGTCTGCCTGTTACTGACAGGAGCTGCAGCTTTCATGAACATCCTTGCAGAGGCGCTGACGGAGCATAGTATACGGACATATCTGATTTTCCAGGTCAGTTTTTTTTTAACCTATCCCTTCATCAGGTGTCAGTAAAGCAATAGTTTGTCTGCGGCGGTCCCGCGTCTTTGGTCTGAGCCTATGAAGAATCCGAAGGTTCGGTGTTGGCCAGATGTTTGTCCCATTCCTACATCCCCTGACACCCCCCCGGCTGATTTTCTTTACAATGAGGATATAGTTATCTCCTATCAGAACATGCTGAACTCTTCAGGCTCCAGCATCTGTCATTGGAGGAAAGTTAGGTGACCCCTGTATACTTTGCAAGAGAAAAAATTCTGCAAAAATCTAAAAACTCTTTATTTGTCATAAAATTGATAAAAAATATAGCATAGACTGATTCTTAACATGCAATGCATTTCAGGGTCCATGCACCCCTTTTTTCAAATACAACAAGACTATTATCCTCCAGTCTAAGCTATGATTCACAAATCTAGTTGTTGCAGCCAGGGCTGTGCAGTCGGTGCCTATTTTGCAGGAGTCGGAGTCGTCAGAAAAGGGACCGACTCCGACTCCCAAAATATCTAATAAGCTGGTCCAGTTAGTTCAATGCAAAGAGCAAGAGGAGTTGAGTCCGGCCAGTGCTACTGCTCCCATATCTTCAGCCTCATCACATGAGGAGTGTAATTGATGACATGGAGCAGGCAAAGCGCTGCCCCCAGGGGAAAGATTCTGCTCCCAGAGCAAACAGATTTCAGCAAAAGTTTTCACCTGTTCTCAAAGAAGTAGAAGATCAACCATTCATCAGACCTGACTGTGGCTGAGGCAATTACTTTATATCCTGACATTGTTAGAGATGTGGCCCCTGTGGTCACCGCTTTGCCCCTAACCCAAGTTAGTGTAGAGAGGCCGTTCGCTAGCCTGGAAATAATGAGATCAGATGTGAGGTCATGTATGCAGGATCTGTTGGAGGCGATACTATTTCTCAGAACAAATTCAGAGACTCCACAAATGTTCCTGTTTTGCATATTTAAATTTTTTTGTTTTCTAAAGTCGTATCCAATAAATATATTTTACACTGACAAGCAAAAGGGTAACAATGTTTTGAACTTGTGACTTTCAGGCTCCATATCTCACCATCCACTACCGCTTTGTACATGAGGCTACTGTAATTTTATATACAGTCATCTCACCCATCTTGTATATAAATGTGACTTGCAAGTATTTAGCATCTGCTTAGTTCTGCAGATTCTTTCCAGTAACTGCATTGTTACTGTTTTGCTCCTAAAATCAAAATGTTAATTTTTACTATTTTGTTAGTATTTGGGAAATCCACCTTTGGTTTTCAGCTCTGCCTGAATCCTTCTGGACTCTGGATCAGATTCAAGCAGGTCTTGACCAAAATCTGATCCCAGGTTCTTCTACACGTTCCCAATGTTGGTGCAGACTGGACTGGATACCAAATACAGCTTTTTCTTCAACTCTACCCACAAGTGTTCAAAAGATCAGAACATTGTTACCCTTTTGCTTGTCAGTGTTGTTACTTACCTAAATAGCTTGATTATTGTATCATAAGGTGATAAACAGCCGGATGTTACCATTTTACTACAGTAAAGTTATCACTTAAACATGCGCCGTGTATGAGGGAGTCAGGAGTCGGAGGTTTGGGAAATTGAGGCGTCAGAGTTGGAGTCAGGGCTTTGGCTTGCCGACTCCACAGCCCTGGTCGCAGCTTTTACTACTGAATTTTGATTTAAACCTATGCACTATGTACTGTTTGTTTCAGTGGCTCCCTATACACCAGGGGTCTGCAGCATCGGCTCTCCAGCTGTTTGGAAACTACATCTCCCATCATGCATTTATGTCATCTGTATCTGTGGGCATGATGGGAGATGTAGTTTCCCAGCAGCTGGAGAGCAGACGTTGCAGACCCATGGGATAGGCGATGGGCTGAATGCATGAACACTGTCTAGCAGTAAGACTGTCGTTGTTGCCCATAGCAAGCAAACTGGGCTCTAAGTGGTTGCTATGGGAAACACAGACAGTATTACATCTAGACTGATTTCATACATAAGGGCCAATGTCTACTTAGATGATTTTACCTATAATAGTTGGTTTGGCTAAAACATATACAAAGTATATCAAGGTAGGTCCAGCTATACGTCCCACTGGCTCCCCAGGACTAATATAGTCCAAAGACAAGTAACTCAAGATGTCTTTCTTTTTAGATATATGAGGATCAGCTACCCACAGCGAGCGCCCAATGTCTGCACCTCTTATCCAAGGTTTCAATATATCTCACAGGGTTTTTACAAGCAAGGCTAGAAAGGAGATGAACGGAGTGGAGGAAGGTAAGGAAGGGAACATTCATGGGGAGGAAGGTAAGGAAGGGAACATTCATGGGGAGGAAGGTAAAGAAGGGATCATTCATGGGGAGGAAGGTAAGGAAGGGAACATTCATGGGGAGGAAGGTAAGGAAGGGAACATTCATGGGGAGGAAGGTAAGGAAGGGAACATTCATGGGGAGGAAGGTAAGGAAGGGAACATTCATGGGGAGGAAGGTAAGGAAGGGAACATTCATGGGGAGGAAGGTAAGGAAGGGAACATTCATGGGGAGGAAGGGAACATTCATGGGGAGGAAGGTAAGGAAGGGAACATTCATGGGGAGGAAGGTAAGGAAGGGAACATTCATGGGGAGGAAGGGAACATTCATGGGGAGGAAGGTAAGGAAGGGAACATTCATGGGGAGGAAGGGAACATTCATGGGGAGGAAGGTAAGGAAGGGAACATTCATGGGGAGGAAGGTAAGGAAGGGAACATACATGGGGAGGAAGGTAAGGAAGGGAACATTCATGGGGAGGAAGGTAAGGAAGGGAACATTCATGGGGAGGAAGGTAAGGAAGGGAACATACATGGGGAGGAAGGTAAGGAAGGGGACATTCATGGGGAGGAAGGTAAGGAAGGGAACATTCATGGGGAGGAAGGTAAGGAAGGGAACATTCATGGGGAGGAAGGTAAGGAAGGGAACATTCATGGGGAGGAAGGTAAGGAAGGGAACATTCATGGGGAGGAAGGTAAGGAAGGGAACATACATGGGGAGGAAGGTAAGGAAGGGAACATTCATGGGGAGGAAGGTAAGGAAGGGAACATTCATGGGGAGGAAGGTAAGGAAGGGGACATTCATGGAGAGGAAGGGACATTCATGGGGAGGAAGGTAAGGAAGGGACATTCATGGGGAGGAAGGTAAGGAAGGGAACATTCATGGGGAGGAAGGTAAGGAAGGGAACATTCATGGGGAGGAAGGTAAGGAAGGGACATACATGGGGAGGAAGGTAAGGAAGGGAACATTCATGGGGAGGAAGGTAAGGAAGGGAACATACATGGGGAGGAAGGTAAGGAAGGGAACATTCATGGGGAGGAAGGTAAGGAAGGGAACATACATCAGGCGGGAAATCCCTTATGTGGCAGAGATAAAGAAAACCAAGAGACAGAGGATATGACGTCCATGGTCCCCCCCAGAGACACTAGGATATGACGTCCATGGTCCCCCCAGAGACAGAGGATATGACGTCCATGGTCCCCCCCAGAGACAGACAGCAGGATATGACTTCCATGGTCCCCCCAGACAGACAGCAGGATATGACGTCCATGGTCCCCCCCAGAGACAGACCACAGGACATAACTTCTATGGTCCCCCCCAGAGACAGACCACAGGACATAACTTCTATGGTCCCCCCGAGACAGCAGGAATAACTTCATGTCCCCCCAGACAGACAGGACATAACTTCTATGGTCCCCCCCAGGAGACAGACAGAGGATATGACTTCATGTTGCCCTCCGAAGACAGAAAGGATATGACTTCATGGTCCCCCCAGAGACAGACAGAGGACTATGACTTCTAGGTCCCCCCGAGCGACAGCAGGATATGACTTTTGTGGTCCCCTCCGAGACAGACAGAGGATATGACTTCCATGGTCCCCCAGAGAGACAGACAGAGGATATGACTTCCATGTTCCCCTCCGAGACAGAGGATATGACTTCCATGGTCCCCCCAGAGACAGACAGAGGATATGACTTCCATGGTCCCCCCCAAAAAAGGACAGAGGATATGACTTCCATGGTCCCCCGAGACAGAGGATATGACTCCATGGTCCCCCCCAGAGACAGACAGAGGATATGACTTCCATGGTCCCCCCCAGAGACAGACAGAGGATATGACTTCTATGGTCCCCCCAGGACAGAGGACATGACTTCAATGGTCCCCCCCAGAGACAGCAGGACATGACTTCTATGGTCCCCCCCAGAGACAGCAGGACATGACTTCTATGGTCCCCCCCAGAGACAGCAGGAGATGACTTTTGTGGTCCCCTCCGAGACAGAGGATATGACGTCCATGGTCCCCCAGAGAGACAGACAGAGGATATGACTTCCATGTTCCCCTCCGAGACAGAGGATATGACGTCCAGGTCCCAGCCAGAGACAGACAAAGGATATGACTTCCATGTTCCCCCCAGAGACAGACAGAGGATGTGACTTCCATGTTCCCCTCCGAGACAGAGGATATGACTTAGGTCCCCCAGAGTAAAGGGTATTTTCCCTATGGTCCCCCCCAGAGACAGACAGGGATATGACTTCCATGGTCCCCCCCAGAGACAGCAGGATATGACTTCTATGGTCTCCCCGAGACAGCAGGATATGACTTCTATGGTCCCCCCCAGAGACAGCAGGATATGACTTGTGTGGTCCCCCCCAGAGACAGCAGACGGTATGACTTTCGTGGTCTCCCCGAGACAGCAGGATATGACTTTTGTGGTCCCCTCCAAGACAGAGGATATGACGTCCATGGTCCCCCAGAGAGACAGACAGAGGATATGACGTCCATGGTCCCCCAGAGAGACAGACAGAGGATATGACGTCCATGATCCCCCAGAGACAGACAGAGGATTGACGTCCATGGTCCCCGAGACAGCAGGATATGACTTTTGTGGTCCCCTCCGAGACAGAGGATATGACGTCCATGGTCCCCAAGACGACAGAGGAACCATGTTCAGACAGAGGATATGACGTCCAGGTCCCAGCCAGAGACAGACAAAGGATATGACTTCCATGTTCCCCCCAGAGACAGCAGGATATGACTTCCTGTTCCCCCAGACAGAGGATATGACTTCCGTGGTCCCCCCCAGAGACAGACAGAGGATATGACTTCCGTGGTCCCCCCCAGAGACAGACAGAGGATATGACTTCCGTGGTCCCCCCAGAGACAGACAGAGGATATGACTTCCATGGTCCCCCCAGAGAAGGACAGCAGGATATGACTTCCATGCTCCCCCCAGAGACAGACAGAGGATATGACGTCCAAGTACCCACCCACAGACAGCAGGCTATGACTTCCATGGTCCCCCCAGAGAGACAGAGGATATGACTTCCGTGGTCCCCCCCAGAGACAGACAGAGGATATGACTTCCATGTTCCCCTCCGAGACAGAGGATATGACTTCCGTGGTCCCCCCCAGAGACAGACAGAGGATATGACTTTGTCAAGGTCCCACCCGAGACAGACAGAGGCATGACTCCAGGGCTCCCCCCAGAGACAGACAGCAGGATATGACCTCCATGGTCCCCCCAGAGATAGACAGCAGGCTATGACTTCCATGGTCCCCCCAGAGACAGACAGCAGGCTATGACTTCCATGGTCCCCCCAGAGACAGACAGCAGGATATGACTTCCATGATCCCCCAGAGACAGCAGTAGGATATTCTCCAAGTACCCCCCCACAGACAGCAGGATGTGACTTCCATGGTCCCCCCCTGAGACAGACTGAGGATGTGACTTCCATGGTCCCCCCAGATACAGAGGATGTGACTTCCATGGTCCCCCCCAGAGACAGACAGCGGGATATGACTTCCATGATCCCCCAGAGACAGAGGATGTGACTTCCATGTTCCCCCCAGAGACAGACAGCAGGACTATGACTTCCATGGTCCCCCCAGAGACAGAGCAGGATATGACGTCCATGGTCCGCATCCCTCATCAGGTTTTTCTCGAGGAACCAACAATGTACCCCTCAGTTTGTCATTGACTATAGTCCATGATGGGTACAATTCAGCCATTTCCATGGGGCTGATGGGAGTAAGCCATGATCGGCAACTGCAACCAAGTTTTCCTCTTAATCCCTTTCACCCAGCTGTGTTCACCCGACCAACCCACTAAGCCAAAAGCAGCGTGGAGCGTGCCGGGGAACTTGGCGGTGAAGGTGTATAAATGTCTCAGAGAGTCGCTCAGCTCGTAGAAGCACAGGGTCCCCTCATCACAGTCCAGGTACACTCTCAGCCGCCCACGTATCGTAGTGCGTGGTATTAGGACATCCTTACTGTTATGTCTCGCATAGATTTTGTTCCCGAACCTGCGCAGACACCAGGATTGGTCATTGTCTCCAATCAAGGAGTCGCGCCCTCGTCTAGCTTGGTTGCAGTAGCTGACCCCCACCCTCCAGCCCCCCGACTCACTGGTCTCCACTTCCCAGTAATGCTGGCCAAAGTGAAATTTTTCTCTGCTTAACACCTGAGGAAACTCGAACCTGTCTGGACTCTCCGGGTACTTGTGGTTGGCCACGTGCGCCGTGCTCAGGTCTCCGGAGATGCACAAGCTGTTACCAGCTGTGCTTGCATCCAGGGTGAGGTCTGTTGGCCGATACCAGAAGACGCCCTTCTTTACTCCTTCCGCTATTTTGGAGATATTTTGGAGCAGTGATTTCAGGTTGTGGCCTACATGTAGATCACCCACACAGAGGTCCTCCTCTGTCTCCATGTCCTTTTCATGGTGGTGGCCATCATCATCCTTCTTGAGGTCCAGATCTTGTAGGACAGACAGCGGATCGCTCATGCTGAGGAGCCTCTCTAGGTCGCAGATCCTCTTAGCCAGCTCTTCTTGGTGGTTTTCAAGCTGTTGGATCAGGTAAGTGTATGAGAGCGAAGCCTTCTCCTCCTGTTGGGAGACCTCACCTAGGACCTTCTTCTCTATCGCGTCGAGCTCTTTTCTGACTTTGTGAAATTGAGCAGTGACTCTTCTCGACACCGTTGCTGATTTTTCGTGCACTCTGCTTCGCCGCTCCTGCAGACACTGGATTTTTCTTGCACGTTCCTCGTGCACGGCTCTCAGGGTCTCCAGTCTGGAGTTCAGCATCTCCTTCTTGTGCTCTGCAGCTTCATCCAGTGGCTCCACGTCGTGTCTCCGATGGTCACCATCCAACCTGCAGGACACGCAGATACAAGCCCCGTCCTCGTGGCAGTAGAATTCCAGGATCTTTTTGTGAAGGGAACACTTCCTTTTCTTCAGGTCGGTGCTGGGGGGTAGTAACGTGTGCCCCAAGGCCGTGCGGTTATGTTGTGTGATGTGCTTCCCACACATGGAGGTCTCGCACTGCAGGCAGGACTTGTCTGCAGGAACTGGGAAGTCACAGAAGGTGCAGAAGATCCCGCTCTCCTCTTGGTCAGAGGAAGCACAAGCCTTAGTTATATTGTGCAGTCTGTGGGTTCTTACCAGTTCAGGTCTTCTCCTAAACCTCTGCTGGCATTCAGGACACCTGTACTCTCCCTCCTCCTGATGGTCAAATGCCTGCTTGATACAGTCCCGGCAGAAGCTGTGTCCACACGGCAGAGTTACAGGGTCCTTGTATATCTCCATATGGATAGAGCAGCGCAGCTCCGCTCTCAGGTCTGCAGCGGCCATCACTGAAAGACGGAAATACACCTGGGTGTGACGACTTCAGGAAACTCCACGAGAGGCGTAGACTTCTGCTGCAGGCTGGGGCTGAGGAAGGAGTCGCTTTACCTTTGAGCAGCATTTTTGGCTCTATTATACTCTTGGCGGAGCATGCTGCAGGTGTGCCACCCCTAACCCATCTAACCCCAAGCATGGGAGCAAGGCTTCCTGGGTATTTTTTTGCAGGATGATTCCCAACAATGAACATTTTTGCAGCTGAAGTTCTTTCCCTATACTCATTTTTCTAATTTTCACAAGGAGGTTTCCAACTTGGTTGCACAGAACAGAGATGGCACCATTCCTCTGCCTCCTCGTTTGTACTTAGACCAGGTTCACACCTCGTTGGAGGTTCCCGTAGGAGCCTTCATCATCAAAGTAGCCCGGCATGCAGCCTTTATTTCCATTAAGATGATGAAATCCTTCCAGCTCCCATTGTAGACAGTGCAGTCCACCATGATTTGGATCCGTCACCGCTGTCATCTTTGTACATCTTTTTACGAGTAGCGCCGCAGTTCGGGCTGCAGGCGCACTCGTTCCCCCGTGCCCCCCCCCCCTTGTGGCCGGAGCAAGCGGTGCCTCGGTCCGCATGTCGGGGCGCGCGCACACTCGCTCCCTCAGGCGCATTCATTTACCCGGCCGCACTCCTGCTTCCACGCGTCTGTCTGGCCTGCCGGTGCGCGCGGCTCCCTAGGGCACGCGCGCACCAGCGCTCTCAGATTTAAAGGGCCAGCGCACCTGTAATTGGTTAATTGCCGGCCGCTGATACTATATTATGGCTCCACCTTCTGGATGCACTTGCCGAATCCATAGTGCCCATACCCTATGCGAGGAAGCCTTTCTGTGTACCAGTCCCGCCAGCTTACGTTCTTCGACTACGACTTGTCGCCGCCTGCCCTGACCTACCCCGACTACGTGTTTGTCTACCGTCTCTGTACTGTGTTGCGTCTCGGCTGCCACCGCAAGCAAGTCGCATCAAGGGTAGCGACCTGGTGGAATCCCGCCGCGGCAAGCTCTGGTGAATACCGGGATCCACTTAGACCCTGCTCCATGGTGCGGCCTCCACCACCACTTGCGGTGACCCAGCGGATCCACTACTTCGGTGCGTGACACATCTATTCCTATGAAGGAACCAAAAAACCCATTCAGGTGTGAACCGGACCTTAGAAACCCTTGTGAGAGCGGCTATTTCTAGCTCTATTTCTAGGTCACAATTTCCTGCAGTGATTTCCTGGCCGAGCAGTGACACCCGTGTACCCAGCCTAGTGCTACCAGTCTATTTGCTGATTTGGGTGTGTCACCTTCACCCAAGGACAATACCTTATAAACTCTGTAAGGACTCAGCAGTTTTTAACCTTAGAATTTTTCATTATATTTGCAAGTCTTTCATTGATGTTGCCATTCTGGAGTTTTTTTTTTTTTGCGGGACAGATTTAGGGTTTGTCTCCACGGCAAAGGTTTTCAGTCGGATTTACAGACGGTTTTCGGATTTGTCAACCTTTTACATTAAAGGGGTTGTCTCACTACAAAGATTAGCTTTCAAAATGTAGGGAACACTAAATGAAGACGTTTTCCAAATATATTGCGTTGTTCTTTTTTTGTTAAGGAGCTACAAGTGATTTTATCACCTTCTGAGGGCTCTCAGGTTTCTCTAGTGCCGACCTGTGTACTCTTTATCCCCTATTGTTTGTTCTATTTGATAGCATAGAGTGACGTCATCACACAAGGTGGTGTGTGGCAGTGTGAGAGTTTGTGTGTTATCTGATCTTTCAGACAAAAGACAGTAATTACTACTGTTTACTTTAGCTCAGAAGCTTCTCCGGACCTCGGAGAAGCTAATTTAGCTAATCTAGACTGATAAACAGAGAGGTTTGAATACATGGAACTCATATGCTAATTACAGACAGCTTGACCAGGAAGTGACAGAGCAAAGCAGCATTATTTCATTCATGCATCCTATGAAACTTTGAGATGAGACAACCCCTTTAAGTTAAATAGAAAATCCATGCAGCAGTCACCACTTCACCGATTTTCCGCCGGATAGTTTTTGACACCGCCGGCGGTGCGAAAAACTTATAATATGTTCATTCTTACGCGCACTTTTCGGGTGGAACATGAACATGTGGGTGCAAAGGGGATGGGGAATCCGCAAACCGCAGACAAAAGCCACCCCCCTGCGTGCCAAAAAAAGACCAAGTACCGGTCGTGATTCAAGCTCTAACCCTTCACACCGACATCTTCATGTTCCGCCTGAAAACCAGGCGGAACATGTTCAAAGTTTTTGGGAATGCCGGAGGGTTCACAAAGCGTCCGTCGGAAAATCCGCCCCCACTGCAGGGATTTTTCATTGAAGTCCATGTAAAAGGTTTACAGGCGGCTTTCAAATCCGAAAACCGACTGTAAATCCGGCTGAAGACCCCTTGCCATGGGGATAGGCCCTTTTTTTCGGAGGGATAGAAAAAATAGCAATTTTTTCGATAAAGTTTTTCTAACATTCACCAATCATCACAGTCCCAAATTCAAATTTTTTTTTTTATTGTTTAATACTTTGGCACAATGAAAACTTTTTTTAAATTTTTTCGTGATTCTCTTTGTGTGTCCGTTTTCTATGTTTTCATTGATACAGCTGTGTCGGGGCTTGTTCTCTGCAGGATGAGTTAATGTTTTTGTTGTATTATTTCGGGGTTCATGTGACATTTTGATCAGTTTTTAGTTCTGCTTTTTGAAGGTGGGAAGTAATAAAAGTGGCCATTATTTCTCTTTATTACATTAGTGTACACTGGTCATTGCACGATATGAGAAGTTTATAGTTTGGGTAGTTATGGATATAACAATACCAATTATGAGTACTTTTTTTCTTTATATATATGATATCACAAATATTTGAAAGGGTTTTTCTCACCATACTGTTTCATAGAGCCACAGGCAGCTTCAGACTCTCACTTCCCGGTCAGGCTGTAGGTGGTTCTGTAGGAGTGATTGGCATTTCAGCTCTACTGTTTTTAGCCAAGCCTGACATGAGTGCAGGAGGGTTTTAAACTGTAGTGCACAAGGCTACAGGACTCCAAAGGGTTAAAGCTGTCAGTAAGTAATGTAAATGTTTTCTTTTCTTTATGTATCTGATATCACAGATATCTTAAAGGGGTTGTCTCACCAGGCTGTTTCTTAGTGCCACAGGCAGCTTCAGACTCTCACTTCCTGGTCAGGCTGTAGGTGGTTCTGTAGCAGTGATTGGCATTTCAGCTCTGCTATTTTTAGCCAAGCCTGACATGACTGTAGGAGGGTTTTAAACTGTAGTGCAAAAGTCTACAGGACTCTAAAGGGTTAAAGCTTATCAGTAAGTAATGTAAATGAGCTCTCATTTTTCAAGATAAGGAAGAGAACAGGGAGTGATGTCCTCATCCCAACCAGTAAAGGGCAGAGAGGTGGCCGGTAACTAGAGAAGCTTGTGTGCACAAGCAGGAGTTGAGATCTGCTCTACCTCTGAAGAAAAGCAAAATCAGAACAGCAATGTATTTGGTAATAGTTTTATTTACTTACATGTTTAAACCCAATCAATTAAGCGAGAATACCCCTTTAACTGGGTTTTTTGTGTTTCTTTTCCTTCTTTTTCCTACTCCTATGTTGCAGTGTATTTCACCATCATAGGATTTAATAGGTGTTCAAACATGGTAGATGGAAGAGCCTTCTTTGGCCCCTTGTCTGCTGTAGAAACCCCTCAGTACATCGCAGTTGGGTTGCATTGGGGGCATATGGAAGGTTTGTTCTTAAGTTGAATTTGTATGTAAGACGGAACAGGTACGTTTATTAAATGTAACCCGGCACAAAAGTTTTTATAGTACAGGCAATGGTTTATACATTTGTTTTGCTGTCTGTGCCCCTGTTAAGATGTCACCTGATGTGCTGCTGTGGCCTGCTGGAACATGTCGTTCCACAGCTACTATCCACTATGGAACTACAAGTACCAGCATGCCGCATAAGTCTTCGTTATAACTAGGGGACAGATGTAAGTTGGAACAGTGTAAGTCGGGGTCTGCCTGTAGTAAAATATAGGAGGTAGAAATCTGCCTTGGGCCATCATATTCAGGTTGAAATTTTGACAGCACCACGATTGTGTTTTGTGTGAGCGCCCCTTTAAATCGGAGAGATAAGCTCACATCCTATATATTATTATAGGATATTTGCTGTTATGGCCGAGACAGGCGTCATGTGATAGCAAAGTGCAGAGAAATCTAAATGGAGCAATGCACATAAAAAGTCTAGAGGAGTGAAATCAGGTATGGAGGGCAGAGAGTTTATGCAGCATGCAGGACTCTGGTGGGGGCTTCATATCTACTTACTTTCACCCATCTGTCATTGCATGAATGGCCCCATAGAGCAATTGCAGCATGAAGAGGCTCGGTGAAGGTGGCAGTGAAGGTGTGTAAGTTTTGTATGGAACCAGTCAGCTCATAGAAGGACAGAGTACCCCCATCACAGTCCAGATATACTCTCAGCCGCCCACATGATGTACTGTGTGGTATACAGATCTCTTTACCCTTGTGTCTTACCTGCGCAGACACCAGGACTTGTCATTGTCTCCATTCAAGGACTGGTAACCTTTCCTGGCTATGCTGGAGTATCTTTTACCGACCCTCCATCCCCCCCCAATTCGCTGGTCTCAAACTCCCAGTAATACTTTCCAGACTTTACCAAAGAAGATCCAAACCGATAAAATATAACTTTTAATAAATGTATTTAAAATCTGTGTATCCCAAACAAAAGACCAAATCGAGCCCAATCCTTGGGACCACTTTCCCATATAAGTAGATACAGAGGGATAGTAGATATCAGGGTAGGAATTTATAATCTATCTCTCCCTAATTACTACTATACCCTTCTCTTGCCGTTAGCGGCGGGTACCGCCCCGAAAAGGGCGACCCCGCACAGAGTATCCCTGGTGCACCCTACACACCAAAACCCTTCTCTCAAGTTTATATCAGAGTGTTTTGGGTACCAATTGGGATGAAACTACATACGTTCAGGTATGTATAAAGGTGAGTATAGCGATGGCGCCTATCAAGCAGTGCCATTCAAATTTGCGGCCAGAGACCCGGCGCCTCCTAATAGGATAAACTCACCACCAATAATCTACACAAACAGATATTTACATGATATTTC
>JAODAL010077523.1:0-13244 GCA_025379985.1 Phyllomedusa bahiana | reverse complement strand
CCAACTTCTCTGCATGTCGGGAAACCATTGGCCCCCGGACCCCCCTTTTTTGGTTCTCGTCCTACCTCTCTGCCCGCCCCTTCATTTGTCTCATTTTCTGGTTCGCCCCCCCTTTCCCCTCTTCCTCTTGTTTTGGGAGTTCCTCGGGATAGTTCTAGGTCCTCCCCTTTTTTCATTGTACACAGCCCCCATTGGAAAAACCATTAGTAGTTTTGGTTTCCAAAGTCCCAATCTTATGCGGATGACCCCCAATTATCACCTCCTCCCGTGACATCCCCACCCTTGCTACAAAAACCAGTGACTGTTGCCCGCTGTTCTGACATCATGTCCTTTTCCCCATTGAAACTAAACCTCACTAAGATGAATTTTTGTCTTTCCGCCATTACTAACCAACCCCCCTGCTATTTCTGTTTCTGTTGTGGTACCACCATTTCTCCTAGGCGCGGGCCCCCGCTGTCTAGGGGTTTTATTTGATTCTGATCTGCCCTTTTCCCCCATATCCAATCCTTTGCCCCTCCTGTCACCTGCCCCCTCAAGAATTGTCCAAAATCGTCCATTTCTCATGTGGAAAGACTCAAATCTCATTATGCTCTTTTTCTTTCTGTTTTGGGATACTGCAATCCTTGCTTATCGGTCTCCCTCTCTGCAAATCTCCCCTCTCTAATCTGTCCAGAATGCAGCACCCGGGTTGCTTTTCCCCCGCCGCTTTATGATCCCCTCTACCCTGTGTCATCCTGCACTGGTTGCCCTCCAGAAGGATACAGTATAAATCAGCACTCTACCCTAAAGCTTAAAAGCGCTGCTCCTCCTACATCTCCTCCCTGTCTCTGTCTACCGCCCTCCCGTGTCTCCGCTTGCTGATGATATCAGATTTCATTCCTCAATCACCGAACCCCCCATGCCCCCCTAAAATTTCACACGTGCGGTGAAATTCTCTGGAATATGTACCGCGGGCGTCAGGCAAATTCACAACCCTCACAGTTTTAAAGGGGGCCTGAAAATCATCTTTTGGTCTGGCCCACCAGATCCCAACTGCTATCACACACATTGTCACCCCCTGCACTTGGGCACTAACAGGCACTTATTTATATAGTTGTTGTCAGGGGGGAGGTTATCCATTTTTCATGTAAACCCCCCCCTATTTATGAAACAGGGCCCGGGCCCCCATTGTAAACTTGGCACTTTTTCCGTTGTTTACCCATACCACTAATAGGTTGTAAGCTTCACGAGAGGGCCCCTCACACCTGGGGTCTTTTGAAAAGTACTTTAATGTGTATGACTGTACGTTTACCCTTGAATTTGTAAAGTGCTGCGGAATATGTTGGCGCTATAGAAATAAAGATTATTATTATTATTATTCTGCGTCCCAAGGACATGCAAACAGTTTAATTGACCATGCAAACGCGAGGATTGTGGGTTTTGCCCTCGATCACCGGGACCTGCCTCTGAACGCTCAGGACCGAGGGCCCGTGCATTCTGAGGGAGGAAGCACCGTGGCCAGAAAAGGACCTTGGGATGAGGCCCGTAGCAGCTGTCCCCCATAATTCAAGTTATAGTAAAATTGCTAAGTTTTAAATCAGGTTTCCCTTTGATTCCATTCGTATTCAACTATACTTCTCCAGACTATATTTATTATATGGATTATTGCACAACCACTAGAAAACAGGACATAAAGTAAGTGAACGCTCCTTCTCAGATGACGTGTTGTACCTAGGGCCCTCCCGCGGCCTGATCTTATAACCCCCTTTTATGTTTTGTCTGACGTTACTATAGTTACTGATAACCGATCATAGGTAATACAGAAATTTCTTTGCTCTACAGTTCTAAAGGTGTAAAATAGTCATGGACATCATAATATATGATCTTAAAGGAACCATCCACCCAGGAAGAGGACATGCAGCCTGTGAATAGGTGATGAATGTCATCTGTGGGAATATCCCGTTAATAGTCATGTGTAACGTGTGCTAGCTTTTGCTAAATCTGCATGTCGCCTAGTGTTTGTGTAGGGTTCCCACTCCAGACAGTAGATGGCGTAGAAGCAAAATAGAAAAGGAAAGATAAGAACCCGGGAAAAGGAGAGGAGGAGTTCACTTTATGCTGAGAGAGTGAGAGAGGAAATGGTATGTGTGTGTGTGTGTGTGTGTGTGTGTGTGTGTGTGTGTGTGTGTGTGTGGTGTGTGTGTGTGTGTGTGGTGTTGTGTAGGCTAATGCAACCAGAAGCATAGTTATCGGGCCTAGTAACCAAGCAGGGAGAGAAACTAGGAACAATTGCAACCTGGGAAAGTTGTGGTGAGGAAGGAGCAAGAGATAAAGTTAATCCATGAGGAGAGAGAGAGCCATTAAAAGAGAGTCTAAAGAATGTACCAGACAGAAGGAGACGGAGGGTGACCGAAATCTATTGCTGGACAGAGGATGAGACTAGGCAATATGCATATGAGGACAGGGGCTTTTGGAAAAAACGTTTTCAAAGGAGGAGGGGACTCTGCCTCAAAAAGTACTCTAAAACCGAGCCCCAGACACCTCCGACCTTCCATGAAATAGTTTCTAGCAAGCTAGTTATTATATTCGGATCAACAATAAAAATATCCTGCTTGTGTCTAAAGGATGTACCACAAAATAAAAGACAGAGGGTGACTGAAATCTATTGCTGGACAGAGGCTGAGACGAGACAATGCTGAAATTGTGTTCAAAACTGTAAGGACGAAGAGGCTCATGAAAAAAGATACATCACCGGATGTGCTGACCAATTTTTGTGTGTTTGCATCGGGGAGTGGCTGGTCCCCATTTCGGTTGGGCACGCCACCCATCCACACAGACGGTGCTTAGTCAGAGCAGAATGTAGCTGGAACCTTCTCTCCCTGAAAATATGGAGGTCTGAATGGACACTGAGCAAAGTAAAATGTCAGAGTAGGTTCCCATCTGTATTGAGGTCACTTTGTCGCGGTAGATGGGCAATTACAGTTTTGATCAAAAATGTACACTAAGGGCGCGTTCCCACTGCACAGGACAAATACCGGCCGGTTTGCTGGCCGGTATTTGTCCTGTTTTGCGCCCGTCCCCACGGCCGGGGGGGGGGGGACGGCTGTTCTCTGCGATGAGCGGAGAACAAGGCCTCCCCCCTCCCATTGAGAAGCACATTTTCCCGTCGGGAAACCGGAGGGAAAAGATTGTGCTTCTTTTAATGGTTTGCCGCCGGACCGCCGGCGCCCAAAACCGTCCGACGGCAAAAAACTGTGCAGTGGGGCTGTGCAAGGTTTTGCAAAAGGAGTCACCATTGTGCTCGTTTTCGGCCGGTTTTTAGGGCGGTCTGAAAACCGCCAAACGGCCGAAAAACCATGCCGTGGGGACATGCCCTAACAAAACTCAAATTTTCATTTATTCTAAAGTAGCAGAAATGCTTTTTGAAAAAAATTCCTATATTCCTTTTGACTGTTTTTTCAGTATTTATAAAGTTGCTGCTGATATTTTGTTGTGTTCCCTAGCTTTTGCTGCCACCCAAGCATTTCACCTATACAAAAAAATTTATTTTTTAAATTGTCTAGGATGCTCTGACCAATTTTTTGGTTTTTTTCAAAATGAGCTGTAGACCCCACGACCTTTCAAGATATAAGAGACTGCCTGATAACGAGAAATAGACCACTTTAGTCTGCTAGTTATTATATTCGGGATCACCCAAAAAAAGCCATTAAAAATACCCTGCTCGTATGGTGCGCCTGACTGCTCACACATTTTTATTTGCTTGGGATACTCTAATACTAATGTGATGTGGTTTAGGCCTCAGCAGACGAGAGATCTTCTCTTGGTGTCACTGGTGGGTCATGTATTTTCCTTTTCATGACTTCAGCTCACTGCAAGCGAGGTCTGTTGTGACAGCTTAAGCAATACATGGATGAACGAGATATCCACACGTACAAAAAGCATTGACCTTGAGCAACAACCATCAAAAAGGAAACAGCAGCAACCATTATTACATTACTGTCCTCATGTTTTCCTTTCCTATAATGCTAATCTGGTTTTCTATAATTATGTCTTTCAAAGGAACTGCGGATATGTATTGTGCTACCTGTAATAGATCCTGCATAGCTTTTAGCATCATAAATAAGCAATGAAAAGAAGCAGCTTTGTAGCTCCAAACTTAGGGCAAATTGCAGTGGAAACAAGTCAGAGCAAGTTTTTAATTTCTTAATATGAACAAAACTGCTTCTTTTTCATGAGAGCAAGTAACTTGACAGATAGGATTGAAAAAAGATGCAGGTTTATTAATAAGAATTATAATCCTACAGTGTTGATCCAGAGGAAGGCAAAAACCCTTAGGCTAGGTTCACACGGTGTAATTGCGGGACGTATTTCGGCCCTCAATTACGCCGTGTGTACAGGGGCGGGAGCGGAGGGGCCGACAGCCCGCCGGCCCCATAAACATTCATTATTCTCGGTGCGTATACGCCGTGATTAATTGACATGTCACTTCTCTCCCCGCACTCGTCGTATTGTGCGAGCAGGGAGAGGAGACGTAATCCATAGCTCTCTATGAGAACTGTGGATTACCGTAATGACTGGGACATATCTCGCCCCATATTTAGCGCAGTACGGCGCAAAATAAGGGACGAGATAGGTCCCAGTATAAGCCGTGTGAACATAGCCTTAAAAGGCAGATCGCGATTGTCCCATACAAGAGGAAAAACTCCTTCCCGACTCCTAATCTGGCAATCAGAATAATCCATGTATCAACATCCTATCTCCAGAATCCTAGTCACTATAACTTGCTATATATACATATATATACCAGGTTATAGTGACTAGGATATATATTTATAACAAAGACATCTAAGCCCTTCTTGAACTTGGTTAATGAATCTACCATCACAACCTCTTGTGACAATGAGTTCCATAATCTAAGGGCATGTTCACACGCCGTTTTTGGACAAGGTTTTGGATGAGGTTTTCGGAGCATTTCCTCACCCAAAACCTGGCCCAAAATGCTCCAAAATGCCCCCAGTTAATTTCATCGATTCCTATGTAAAAACCTCGTTGTAGTTCACACACGACGAGGTTTTTATACGCTTCTCTGGAAGCAATGAAAAAGAAGTGTCATGTCAATTCATGAAGCGCGTTGTAGGCGCGGTTTTTAGCGCAGGTTTTGGCGCTTTTTCGACGCGGTTTTTGTCCTGGCTATTCATTTGTATGGGTGAAAACCTCATCCAAAACCTGATCAAAACCTGATCAAAGCCTCGTCAAAAACCTCGACTGAAGAAGCGTGTTTCAGGAGAGGTTTCGATGTGGTTTGGACGAGGTTTTGGGCGAGGAAACGCTCCGAAAACCTGATCCAAAATCTCGTCCAAAAACGCCGTGTGAACATGCCCTTAGATTTTGGAACTCATTGTCACAAGAGATTGTGAAGGTAGATTCATTGACCAAGTTCAAGAAGGGCTTAGATGTCTTTGTTATAAATATACACTCACCGGCCACTTTATTAGGTACACCATGCTAGTAACGGGTTGGACCCCCTGGATTGAGATCTGGTGACTGTGGAGGCCATTTGAGTACAGTGAAACTCATTGTCATGTTCAAGAAACCAGTCTGAGATGATTCCAGCTTTATGACATGGCGCTTTAAACCTGCTGAAAGTAGCCATCAGATGTTGGGTACATTGTGGTCAAAAGGGATGGACAGGGTCAGCAACAATATCAGGTAGGCTGTGGCGATGCAACGATGCTCAATTGGTACCAAGGGGCCCAAGAGTGCCAAAGAAAATATTCCCCACACCAGGACACCACCACCACCAGCCTGAACCGTTGATACAAGGCAGGATGGATCCATGCTTTCATGTTGTTGACGCCAAATTCTGACCCTACCATCCGAATGTCGCAGCAAATCGAGACTCATCAGACCAGGCAACGTTTTTCCAATCTTCTACTTTTCCAATTTGATGAGCTTGGGCAAATTGGAGCCTCAGTTTCCTGTTCTTAGCTGAAAGGGTGCCACCCGGTGTGGTCTTTGCTGCTGTAGCCCATCTGCCTCAAAGTTCGCCGTACTGTGCGTTCAGAGATGCTCTTCTGCCTACCTTGGTTGTAATGGGTGGTTATTTGAGTCACTGTTGCCTTTCTATCAGCTCGAACCAGTCTGCCCATTCTCCTTTGACCTCTGGCATAAACAAGGCATTTCCGCCCACAGGACGGGCCGCCCCACTGGATGTTTTTTCTTTTTCGGACCATTCTCTGTAAACCCTAGAGATGGTTGTGCGTGAAAATCCCAGGAGATCACATTTTCTGAAATACTCAGACCAACCCTTTTTCTGGAAACCAACAACCAATGCCACATTCAAAGGCACTCAAATCACCTTTTTTCCCCCATACTGATGCTCGGTTTGAACTGCAGGAATTGTCTTGACCATGCCCTACATGCCTAAATCCCACTAAAGTTGCCGCCATGTGTTTGGGGCTGATTAGAAATTAAGTGTTAACGAGCAGTTGGACAGGTGTACCTAATAAAGTGGCCGGTGAGTGTATATCCTAGTCACTATAACCTGGTATATATATGTATATAGCAAGTTATATTGACTAGGATTCTGGAGATGGATTATTCTGATTGCCAGATTAGGAGTCGGGAAGGAGTTTTTCCTCTTGTATGGGACAATCGGCATCTGCCTTTTAAGGCTATGTTAACACGGCTTATACTGGGACCTATCTCGTCCCGTATTTTGCACCGTACTGCGCTAATTATGGGGCGAGATACGTCCCAGTCATTACGGTAATCAACAGTTCTCATAGAGAACTATGGATTACGTCTCCTCTCCCTGCTCGCACAATACGGCGAGCGTGGGGAGATAAGTGACATGCCTTAACTGTTCTTAGAGTAAAGAGTCTCATCTTTAATTATATTTACAGATACCTGAATATGTGAAATGTGTTGTTCCATTTTCTTTTACTCATTGTATTTACACAGTATGTTAATTTAATATTCTGAAAATAGACATCAGAGTTTCACTTGAAATAGTGTGTCAATATACACACTATTTCTTTTCTACGTTGTATGGCTAAAGCGCCCATAGTCCAAGATATTTTAGACTTTGTCAACCTACATCTGTAATGGTAGTGAAACCTTTTTTCTTCTAGATGTAGATATACGATGCCTAATTGTCATAATTACAGGCCTAAGTATAAAAAGATTATGCAATATATAATGTATACTGTCCTTTTACATATTTGTGCATGGCCATCTTTTGCCAAGCTGAATAACCCAAGTTTGAGTCTACCTTAGCCTTGAAATCTACTAAGTGCCCTAACCAACTTGCTCATCCTCTTTTGCACTTGCCCAAAATTGTATATAATATCCCTTATCCCTTCATCAGTAATATATGTATAGAGGCAAAACTGTGTTTTTGTCATGGGTAGCTATAGTACTTTTTTAATGCAACCCATAACTTTATTTGCATTGGCAGGAACTGCCTGGCAGTGGACTAGCTAGCGATATCATCAAGTGTTTTTCAGCCATAGTTATACTCAGTATCATACTATTTAGTATTTATTTGTACATTTTGTTTCCAGCGACCTAACTGCATAACTTTACATTAAGGCCATGTCCCCACGGCACGGGTTTTCGGCCGGTTTTTCAGACTGCCTGAAAAACCGGCCGGAAATGAGCACAATGGTGCTCTATGGAAAACCCGTGCAGCAGTCCCCACTGCACCGGTTTTGCCGTCGGCCGGTTTTGCCGCCGGCGGTCCGGCGGCAAAACATTGTATTTGTCCACTGCCGTGTGGATGCGCCCTAATCCACATCAAACTTTATTTGCTATTTCTCCACCCAAGACTCCAACTTCCACAAATCCCTCTGTAATATTATAATATTCTTCTCTGTATTGATTACCTTGCAGCCAGTTATCAGATATCACATTAATTATTTTTCATTTCTTTCAGATGGGCACTACATACTTAGTAGAGGTTGATGCTTTAAGTGGTACAGGAGCTTAATGGTTACAGTGTTTTGTTTGAGCTGTGATATCCGGCGGTTATTCTCACAAGGGGCTAGTATTCTTGAACAGAAGAACTGTAGAATAGTTTCAGAAGTAAAGACAGTCTCTTACTGTGGCCTGAAGGACTGTGCATCACGCCACAAATCTGTCAGAAGGTCAGGTCACAGCCAAGAAGGCTCTCAGCTCTTACCTGTACCTTCTGAGCCACCAAGGATCAAAATTCGGCTACCTCATTTCTACAGTATGCCCTACCAAGACATTGTCTGCAACAGCTTCTAGTATGACATATCACAGGCACCTTTGGGGTGCTCAGTCACTAGCTGTCTCAGGAGAAACAGGAGGGTTGGCAAGTATGATATATAGAGGTGCGTCTCAGAAGTCAGACACTTTAGCTAATTGTACTGGTGGTTCTGTTGAAACACTCTATTTGAAACACTCTAACTGCCTCCGTCTCTGTCCCGTGTTTTAGGGGTACAAATGGTACACTGTCATGGAGTAAGCCCCTGTAATTAAGGACACTCTAGTAATCTCTTTCAATAGTGCTGTGGGTCCTGCTTCAGGGCTCAATATTATATAGTCCCTATACTGCCACAGTAGTACTTATGGATGTCACAGTTGACAAGTCTAAGATGTCACAGATGTCTAACTACTGCTTCAGGAGTCCTTTGACGTCAGCTCTTAGCTGCCTATTCCTCTGGCTGTTGTTCACTACTGTCGACCACATTGTCCCATATGGTAAGCTTGCGGCACAATTATTTCCACTTCCATAATAACAGTCCTACAGGTCAAACAAACACAGCCTCTGACCCCAAATTTAAAAGTGACCAGGGAAATAAAGGATAATTAGGGAAAAGCCAAGAAAAATTGGGACAACTTTTTTGTGGGGTCACCGACAGACGGACTTTACAAAGAGGACTAAGGCGAAAAAAGAAATTATGTCAGAAAAAGGGTAGTTAAAGGGGTTTCTCGCTACAAAGAATAGCTTTCAAATTTAGGGGAACACAAAAAAAACTTTTTCCAAAAATAATGCATTGTTCCCGTTTTCCCCCAAAGAGATAAAAGTAATTTATTCCCTCCTTGGTTTTTCAGTTCCCTCAGTAACTGACCGAAACAAATCTCCAGGGGCGTTTTTTCAATGAAAAAAAGAGAGTGATCACCACGGGTTCGTGTCAGTCATGCCCCTGGCTGCCAACAGTAAAAGCTTGTTTATCTCAATAAACAGCTCTGAATTAGGGCTTTTTTTTTTGGGGACAGAAAAGAAGTCCTTCCATTAGTTTGAGAAGCAATTAAATCTAATTAGCATCTGAAAGCACAACGTAGCTGTACAAGCAGGGAGCTTATGAAATTGGTTGAACCAGGAAGGACAGGAATTTTCTTTCATGCATTCTTTGAAACCCTGGGGGAAAGACAACCCTTAAGATTTAAGGTACCCTCCTGGGTGGGGGTTACGACTGCTCAAAAAGGTAAAAAGGGACCAAGGGCTTTCGGGAAAAAAAGGGGATTACGGGGCAAAAAGGGCCCAAAGGGGCCTTACCATTTTGGGGAAGTAGTTTTCGACCTTTTCCCAAAGTCCAAATGGCCTTTTCCTATCCTGGGAGGGGATTACAGAGAGTCCAGGCCAAAAAGGCCTGACCTACCCTGAGGGGGGGGTTTAAGACACCCCTGCGTCCAAAGGCCTGTTCCTATCCTGAGGAGGGGGATTACAGAGCAGTCCATGGGTCCAAATGGCCTGTTCCTATCCTGAGGAGGGGGATTACAGAGCAGTCCATGGTACAAAAGGCCTTACCTATCTGGGAGGGGGATTAAGAGCAGTCCAGGGGCCAAAGGCCTGTTCCTATCCGAGGAGGGGGATTCCAGACAGTCCAGGGGCCCCAAATGGCCTTTCCTATCCGAGGAGGGGGATTTACAGAGCAGTCAAAAAGGGTCCAAAGGCCTGTTCCTATCCTGAGGGGGGAAACAGAGCGTCCATGGGTCCAAAGGCCCCGTACCTCCTGAGGAGGGGGATTACAGAGCAGTCCATGGGTCCAAATGGCCTGTTCCTATCCTGAGGAGGGGGATTACAGAGCAGTCCATGGGTCCAAATGGCCTGTACCTATCCTGGGGGGGTTTACTGAGCGCCATGTGAAAAATGGCCTGAAAAAAACCCCTAGGGGGGGATACGAGCAGTCCGGGTCCAAAAGGGGCCTGTTCCTATCCTGAGGGGGGGAACAGGCGTCCCAGGGGCCCCCTGGCCCTTTTCCTACCTGAGGGGGGGTTCAAGCATCCAAAAAGTCCAAAGGCCTGTTCCCATCCGGAGGGGGGATTACAAGCAGTCCATGTGTCCAAATGGCCTGTACCTCTCCTGAGGAGGGGGATTACTGAGCAGTCCCTGGGTCCAAATGGCCTGTACCTATCCTGAGGAGGGGGATTACAGAGCAGTCCATGGGTCCAATACGGCCTGTACCTATCCTGAGGAGGGGGATTACTGAGCAGTCCATGTGTCCAAATGGCCTGTACCTATCCTGAGGAGGGGGATTACAGAGCATCCAGGGGCCCAAAATGGCCTTTTCCACCCTGAGAGGGGGTTTTACAAGAAAGCCCATGGCCCAAAAGGGGCCTTTTCCTTCCTGAGGAGGGGGTTAAGGCAGTCCATAAGTCCAAATGGCCTGTTCCTATCCTGAGGAGGGGGATTACAGAGCAGTCCATGGGTCCAAATGGCCTGTACCTATCCTGGGGAGGGGGATTACAGAGCAGTCCATAAGTCCAAATGGCCTGTTCCTACCCCTGGGGGGGGTTTACAGGCGGGTCCATGGGTCCAAAATGGCCTTAACCTATCCTGAGGGGGGGGATTTGAGCAGTCCATGTGTCCAAATGCCTTCCTATCCTGGGGAGGGGGATTACAAGCAGCCCCATGGGTCCAAAAGGCCGTTCCAAACCTGAGGAGGGGGATTTAAAAAGGGGCATCCGGGTCCAAATGGCTGCCCCTTCCCGGGGGAGAGGATTACAGACATCCAAAGGGTCCAAAGGGCCCTTCCCTATCCAGGGGGGGGGAATTACGACATCCAGTGCCCAAAGGGCCTGAAACCATCCTGAGGAGGGGAAAACTGGCAGTCCATGGGTCCAAAGGGCCCTTTCCCATCCGAGGAGGGGGATTACAAGCATCCAGGGGCCAAAGGCCCTGTCCCCTATTGAGGGGGGGATTACTGAGAAAGCCTTGGGTCCAAAATGGCCTTTCCTACCCGGGGGGGGATTACAGGCATCCAGGGAAAAATGCCCGTACCTATCCTGGGAGGGCATTAAAGCCTTATTTGTGTGATTTTCATTTTTAAGAGGCATTTAAACCCATTTCCCCCTCTAACCCAAACAGCCAAAAACAAAACCAAGAACAAAAAAAGGGATTGTAATTTTAATAAAAGTTTAGATGTCACTGTTAAAATCCAGGGGAAGCGGGGGGGTTCACCCAAATGTCTTTTAAAGGGGCAAAGGGAGAAAAAATGACATAGCTCAATGATTAGGCAAAACCTTCATTACGGCATCTGTAAATTCAATCAATCATAAAAATTTTCCCAATTTTCACTTACTGCAAATTATGAGCGCCGAGTTTCTGGGAAACGGACACAAAAAAATGAATCTGTTTACAAACATGTGTCCGAAATCGCTTTCTCAATCAGCTGGAGAGCTGTATGAAACTGGAAAAACCCCTTTTTTAAAAAAAATTTTGGGGAATAAATATATTCATACTGACAGTCGGGGGGGGAAAAAGTAAAAAATGACAGGTTTGGGAGACGGGGGTTATTGATCCGGAGCCGGACCACATTTTAGGGATTTTCACATTAATTTTTTTTTTTATCCACCTCCCCCCATTTTGTATTTTTTTTCCCCGCAACATTTTTTTTTGTAATTATTTTTTTTACCCGTTTATTAAGAATTTTTTTTTAATTAATTTTATTTTTTTTGGGTGATGACGTTCTTTTTTTTCCGGGTGTTTTTATACAGATAGGGTTCAAAATTTGACTTTTCTTGTGCAGAGGGGTTTTCCTCTTCTCATTTGGAATATAGAATTCTGTGTTTTGGTTCGGTTTTCTCATTTAAAAACAAGACATTGACACAATAGACGGGCCCAAAGACGGGCTATAAAAATTGGTAAAAAAATTTATCAATAAAGATCAAAGGGAACCGTCACATTTGAACCATTATGGAGTTTCAGTGCTCCCTTAGGACTTTCAAGAAAAAAACCTAAGAATTGCTCAAATAGTGAAAAATCCTGATTTTATTGGCTTGGCTTGAAAACCCCAAATACCAGATGTGATCAGATACATAAACTCTACACATTTAAACTTGTTTTTACACTTTTTAGCTAAAAATCATAGAGGTCTCCTGCAAGAATCAGCAATGGCAACATGTTGACTGCGCCTTTACATATTAGTGCTCTTTTTAAATAGGGCAGATAGAAAGAGGTCGGAGTCATCTTTAGGGATTTCACGGGTGGCTCTTTTCCTTAACCGAGTTTTCATCACTGGCCCGACAATAAGGGTCGTCTCCAGGGGAGGATTTTCGGTGGGGTTTTCAGACGGTTTTAGGATTTTAAAAAACCCTCTGTAAACCGACTTCAACCGTCATGAATACTGTAATAGAAAATCCGCTCAGCATCCCCACTGAAAAGGATTTTCTGCCCGGTTTTTTTTTTTCCCGCCGGCGTTTCCGAAAAAATTTGAACATGTTCATTCTTCCCCCGATTTTCAGGGAGACGAAAAATTCAGTGGGTTTGGGGGGGCAGGGAATCGCAAACCGGGGCAAAAACCCCCCCCAAAAACCCCGGAGAAGATGTCAAAATACCGGCCCGGGTTCTTTAATCAAAAACACCCGGGATTTGCATACTGCCGTGTGGAAAGCACCCTAAAGGCAGGTTCACACGGGTTAAAAAGGAGTATTTCATCCAATTACGGCCCCAGTGCCAAATTACAGCTGGAATACGCCCCGTCATTCGGAATCCACAGTTCCAAGGAAATATGGGGTTAACCTCCTCCCCCTGTCGGCGAAAACCCCCGCGGGGGGGGGGATAATTGACATGTAATTTTCTGGTAATGCAAATCAGGGCCGGGGAGGGGCCCCCCGGCCCCCCCCCCCCCCCCCCCCCGCCCCGCACCCCCCCCGGCCACACGGAAATTTCGGGGCGTAATTACGCCTCATTAAGCCGTGTGAACCTGCCTAAACCTTTCTCATGCGATTTTGCATTAGAGCTGTATCGTCGATGGTTCTTAAGGCTTCCCCTAATGAATACCTTACCCTTTTTA
>JAODAL010077522.1:0-13244 GCA_025379985.1 Phyllomedusa bahiana | reverse complement strand
ATTAGTAACCTGCCCCCCTGAGTGAACCTTGTTAATTTAATCATAAACCCAAATGGAAATACTGATGCAATTGAAAATGTCTTACTTGTATGCTCTTATAACAAAGCCATACTGTCCCATAACATAAATCCTATATTATTGCCAGTCAAAGTACCTCTCCAATATTGCCAGCCAGGCATGAAGTAACATAGATGAAGCTTGTCAATGCTGCTGCCATTTAAATAGAGACTAGCAGCGACCTATGGGGTAATTGTAAATCGAGTGACTGGGGATTTAACAATTAAGCATTATTTGTTAAGTTATTTTATGACGTGTTTTAAAACTAGATGTTTTTTACTTCTGGTCAACTTTAACCCCTTAACTCACAATGATGTATAAGTACATCAAGGCAGTGTTAAGGAAGTATGTAGCGGGCTCACTTGATAAACCCGCTACATACGAGGCTGGTGTGAGCTGTTAGATACAATTGACACTCGCCGCTAAAGAAGAGATCAGAGCTGGCTCTGACCTCTGTTGTCTAACCTCCTAGAGGCTTGTGGTGATTGTGGTGTGTAATTTAATGAGAAACAGCACTGCGCACCTATCTCACTCTGATCGGCAAGGTGCCAATTATTTAACATGGCGGCTGGAGGCCTTGTGAAGGCTTCCATCGCCGCCATGCCTGCATTCCTAACACTTCCTGTCCCAGGCAGGAAGTGCTAGATCCCCCACCTTTGTTTAACCTCTTGCATTGTTTATGCAATGCAATAGAGTGTATTGACAATCAAGCCCTCAAGGGTCAAATACTCTACGGCACTCAATATGACTGTGAGAAAAAAAAAAAAAGTTTTTAAAGTGTATTATATTTTATATATATTTATATATATATATATATATATACTTTAAAAACTTTTATATATATTAAAATTTTAAATCCCTCCCTTTTGCCAGTTTGCAAATGAAAATAAAATAATAAAAAGTAACACATAATTGCTTTTGCCGCGTCTGTAAGAGTCTGATCTATTAAAACAGGGCTCCCCAACTCCGGTCCTCAAAGCCCACAAACAAGTCATGTTTTCAGGATATCCCACAGAGTGCACTGACAATAATGAAATCACCGGTGCAATGCTAAGAAAAGCCAGAAAACATGACCTGTTGGTGAGCCTTGAGGACTGGAGTTGAGGACCCCTGTATTAAAATATAATATAATTTATTCTTTATGCTGAACACTGTTGAAGTTAATTTCACGGTCACTAGAAACGTAAATAAAATAAAAAAAAACTTACATCTATCCCAAAATGGTACCAATAGAAAGTACACTTTAGCCCACAAAAAACTCACTTTCAGTCTGGTCCATAAGACCAAAAAAATTACAAGTCGCAGAAAATGGCGCTAGAATAGAAGATGAAACCCTATGAAAACCTTATATATTTTAAATTGTCGGAATTGTATCAGCCTGTAGAATGTAGATACGGCAACACATCATTTAAGTAAAAAAAATTTCACATTTTGCCCCACCAGGTATTTTTTTTTTTTGTTTGCAGCTTCCCAGTATATTCTATGGTTCGGTGAATTACATCATTATAAAGTACATCTTTTCCCACAAATAAAAACCATCACATATCTATGTAGGTGAAAAAAAAAAAATGGGTCTTGGAATTAAGGGAGGAAAAAAACAAAGCCATGTTATTTTGACTGTAGGAAAAGTTTTAATGTTACAAAAATCAAAAAAATTTGATCTTGATTATAGTAGAAGTAATTTGTAATGGTTGTAGTACCACACTGCAATGTTGCAGAGACTTTTTGGTGCAAAACAATAAAACTTTAATTTTCTCATGCACTGGTACAACACACTTGGCAATGATAGCATAATAGCTACAAGTCTTGAGAAGAAGCACATATTTTTTTTCTTAATTTTTACTACTACTACTTTTGCTAAGTTAAGAAAAAACTTTTTGCGCTCTCTGGGTATTTAGGCATTGGTATTCTAACGGTTGTTTGCTTGTTTTTTGTTGTTTTTTTTTGTCATAGCATCCACTGTATTGGATAAATAAGATAATAGTGTATTAATTTGGATAATTATGGGCACTACAATACCAGTTAAATATCAGCACTGTCCAATGTTGCATGTCCCACTGGATGGAAGAACAACAACAAACTTGTATTACAGCTAGAGATGAACCTCTGCATGGATGAGTTGTCTGCTTGAAATAATGTAGTAATCCATTCTGGACTATAAGTGAAGATGGACATCATATCCCAAGCCTAAGGCATCAAACAGTGTTGACACAAACCATCAAAAGGTGTTACCATGAATAGATCCAAACATCCTGCTATGGATGTTCCATTGACCTCACACCAAAACTCTTAAAAGCTATCATTGTACACAGGGAAGCTGCAATGGAGGCTGGAATAGACGCTGCTGTTGCAAAACTTTAGGTGAACCTAAACAGTCTAATCTCCAGTTACCTGTGGAATTCAAACTATTGAGCAACGTAAGTTTTCCCCTAGGGGAGAGGAATCTTTACCGTCTTTACCCTCCGGACCCCATCATGATGGGGAAGAAACACAAGACAGAGCTATTGGTTGGGCTCATTCAAATTTCCTCTTCTACCATCAGGGAGATGTTTAATTGACCCTTACATTCTAATGCCAATAAAATATCATACATTTTACTAAGCTGACAAAAGATCACTGGCCAATTAGATTCATATCTGGCAAAACCTACTGTGGCAGAGCGACCCGCGATAGTCGCAGGTTTCTGCCACTAGAAGGTGTGCAGCGGGAGACCTGCTACAGATGCGCCACCGATGACCTGGTCTTGGTGGGGAAAAGCCACCTATATTATGTCAGTAATGATATAGTACTGACACAGTAGCGGCTAGAATAGAATAGGCAGCTATGTATGGGGTGGCTTTTCCAGGACAGCTATAGTGTCCGGTGGGTGGCTGTGCCCGCATTCCAGGTCCCCATGTTCCATGTCTGGTTTTGGGCAAGTCCATGGAGAGATATAAAAAGCCTGTCTCTCCAGGTGATCAAGGGACGTGGTTACTGCCAGAACATGGAGCAGCAGTGGAGCTAAAGAGAGACTCTGCCCCAGCGGCTTGTGGGAAGTCTGTATACCAGTGGTGGCTGGGTAAAGGTGTATATAGTGGCCTGAGTAGTAGACTCAGACCACAGGTTAAAGAGGGCCTCTCATTGAATGAGTAAGTGGCCAGACGGCCAAGGATTTTATTTATGTTTTTATGTTGTGCTAAGCTTGTGCCTAAAAATAAAGCTGGCTGAAGCCATAATGAAACCTTTGTCAGTTTGCCATCCGTTTGACCCAAGCGGCGATCCCAGAGCTGAATGACCCCCAGGGCCGAACCAAGATGGCGGCCGAAAGGGAGTAGAGTCATCACACTACTTAAAAAGGGTAAAAGAATATATAAGCTCACCACATGATTCTGTTGCTAAGCTCTTAAAAAAACATACATTTTTGGCTACTTGCGGTTTATAGCATTGATGTATATACAGTGGGGATAAAAGTATTTAGTCAGCCAACAATTGTGAAAGTTCTCCCACTCAAAAAGATGAGAGAGTCCTATAATTGACATCATAGGTTGACCTCAACTATGAGAGACAAAATGAGAAAACAAATCCAGAAAATCACATTGTGTGATTTGGAAAGAATTTATTTGCAATATTATAATAATAATAATAATAATAATAATAATAATATCTTTATTTCTATAGCGCCAAACATATTCCGCAGCACTTTACAAATTAAGGGTAACATACGTCATTACACATTAAAGTACTTACAAATGAGACACAAGGTGTGAGGGCCCTGCTCGTGAGAGCTTACAATCTATTAGGGTGTAGGGTGTGAAACATAACGGTAAAAAGTCCCAAAAGTTTACAATGGTCCGGCCATGTTTCATAAATAGGGGTGGTTTACATGAAAAATGGATGAACCTGCACCCAGACTGTACATCTATATACAGATAAGTGCCTGTGAGTGCCCAAGTGCAGGGAGGTGACAGATGTGTGTGATAGCGTTAGGGATCTTGGTGGGCCAGACCAAAGAAGATGTATTTTCAGGGCCCTCTTAAAACTGTGAGGGTTGTGAAGGGTGCCTGATCGCCCGCGGTAGCATATTCCAGAGAATTGGTGCCGCACGTGTGAATCTTGTAGGCGGGCATGGGAGGTTCGGAATGATTGAGGAATGTAGTCTGATATCATCAGCAGAGGCGGGAGAGCACGGGTAGGGTGGTAGACAGAGACTAGGGAGGAGATGTAGGGAGGAGCAGCGCTGTGGAGAGCTTTATGGGTGAGAGTGCTGAGTTTATACTGTATCCTGTACTGGATGGGCAACCAGTGCAGTGACTGACACAGGGTAGAGGCATCAGTATAGCGGCTGGAGAGAAAGACAAGCCTGGCTGCTGCATTCTGGACAGATTGGAGAGGGGAGAGTTTGCAGAGAGGGAGACCGATAAGCAAGGAGTTGCAGTAGTCAAGATGAGAAAGAATAAGAGCAGTAATGAGAGTAATTATAGTGGAAAATAAGTATTTGGTCAAAATTTCATCTCAAAATTTTGTTATATATCCTTTGTTGGCAATGACAGAGGTCAAAAATTTTCTCTAAGTCTTCACAAGGTTGGCACACACTGTTGCTGGTATGTTGGCCCATTCCTCCATGCAGATCTCCTCTAGAGCAGTGATTTTTGGGGCTGTCGCTGTTCAACACGGACTTTAAACTCCCTCCAAAGGTTTTCTATGGAGTTGAGATCTGGAAAGTGGCTAGGCCACTCTAGGACCTTGAAATGATTCTTACAAAGCCATTCCTTCTTTACCCTGGTGGTGTGCTTGGGATCATTGTCATGCTGAAAGACCCAGCCATGTTTCATCTTCAATGTTCTTGCTAATGGAAGGAGATTTGCACTCAAAATATTATGATACATGGCCCCATTCATTCTTTCATGTACACAGATCAGTTGTCCTGGTCCATTTGCAGAGAAACAGCCCCAAAACATGCTTCACAGTAGGTATGGTGTTCTTTGGATGCAACTCAGCATTCTCTCTCCTCCAAACACGACGTGTTGTGTTTCTACCAAACAGTTCTACTTTGGTTTCATCTGACCATATGACATTCTCCCAATACTCTTCTGGATCATCCAAACTTTAGCAAACGTCAGATGGGCCCAGGCTTGTACTTGCTTAAACAGGGGGACACGTCTGGCACTGCAGGATCTGAGTCCCTGGTGGCATAGTGTGTTACTTATGGTAGCCTTTGTTACGTTGGTCCCAACTCTCTACAAATCATTCACTAGGTTCCCCCGTGTGGTTCTGGGATATCTTCTTTATGTCAAAGGTCTTTTAAAACAAACACAATATAATACAAGATAGATGTATGATAAGTAAATTTATGTTTAAATAATGGCACCTAATTTAATTTAATCCAAAAGGCCCATTCTCTTCAGTATTGAGTCCTGTTTTTGTCTCAAATACAATTGGCACTGCCATTAAGAGGCCTTCACAATGAGACAGCACACCAGTCTTATTCCTAGGATAATGTGTGGAGTGGCATAATGTACAGTAGCTGAACACCGCTGAATGAAAACCTGCTTCACTGACAACCTCTCCTAATACCAACAATCACTCCTCATATTTAAGTCTGCACTCACCTCTGCCAAATAAAATTACTTTACCACTGTCATGTCCTCTCTGTCTCACAACCCTAGACAACTATTCAACACCTTCAACTTTCTCCTCTGCCCAACAGCACCCTTTCCTTATCTCTCCTCTCAGTAGATGATTTTGCCACTAACTTCCTAAACAAGATCAACCTCATCAGAAAATTTCACCCTACAGTCACCACCCCCCCCATCTCTATACCTACACAGTCCCCATCATCTAACTCTATATCTGCACAGTCCCCACTGCCCACATTTATACCTGCACAGTCTCCTCTGCCCACCCACCTCTATAACTACACAATGCTCTTAAACTGCTTATCCACTGTTACTTATAACAAGTTTTCCTCTCTACTGTCAAAATTCAACCTCACTAACTGTTATCTTGATCCATTGCCATCCCACTTCATCTCAGACCTTAGTGCTATTATCATCCCAGAATCTTCTTTTTAGACTACTGTTAACTCCTGGCATCTTCTCTTCCTTCATTAAACATGCTACCCTCACACCTATCCTTAAGAAACCCTCTCTGTGGCCCTCCTCTCTGTACAACTATTGACCCATATCACTGCCTCCACTTGCCTCTAAACTCCTCGAACAGCACGTCTATCTTGAATTGTCCTCCCATCTCTGCTCAAACTCTCTTTTTGACCCACTGCAATCTGGCTTCCGATCCCACTACTCTATCAAACCCACTCTAAACAAAATCACCAATGACCTAGTAACCATTAAAGCTTCACACCACTACTCTGTTCTTCTCTTGTTAGACATGTCCTCTGCCTTTGACACGGTTGATTATTCCCTCCTGCTACAAATCCTCTTGTCCCTTGGAATCAAGAACTTGGCCTTTTCCTGGATCTCCTCATACCTCACTCATTGGACTTTCAGCATCTCTCACTCTTGCATCACCTCCTCCTCTCTCTATCTTTTATTTTGTGTCCCACAGGGGCCAGTCCTGGGCTCACTACTCTTCTCTATCTTCACTCTTGGCCTGCATAAGCTTATGGCATCACAAAACTTTCAGTACCACGTGTACGCTAATAAAATCTACCTCAACATCTTCAGCCCAGATGTTAACTCACTGCTCTCCCAGATTCCAGTCTGTCTATTGTCCATATGCTTCTTCTTCTCTTGCCATCTCCTTAAACGAAACGTGAATAGAACTCAGTTTATCATCTTTCCACCATCCTACTCTTTCCGCCCACCTGATCTGTCTGTCACTATCACTGGCTCTACACTTTTACCAGTGCTACAAGTCCACTGCTTTAGGATAACCTTTGAATCCACTCTGATTTTAAAACCACAAATCCAAGCCCTTTCTGCTCATTTCTTAACCAAGATACTACCAAATGCTAGTCCATGCCCATGTCATCTCCCACCTAGACCACTGCAATATCCTTCTCTGTGGCCTCTCGTCTAGTACTCTTGCTCCCCATTAGACCATCCTCAACTCTGCTGCTCGTCTTATTCACCTGTCTCCTCACTATTCCTTTGTCTTTCCCCTCCGCCAATCCCTACACTAGTTACCCTTTGCCCAGCGAATTCAGTTCAAGTTACTAACTACGACCTACAAGGCTCTCCATAACCTCTCACCTCCATACATCTCTGCCTTAATCTCTAGATACCTCCCCTCACGCAATTTTTGCTCCTCACAGGAATGTCTTCTCTGTTCTCCCCGTGTCAGCTCCTCACACAGCCCTTTCCAAGACTTCTCCCGTGCTTTCCCCATAATCTTGAATTCACTGCCCCAACACATTAGACTCTCCTCCACTCAGAGTGTCACAGCGTCATAAGCAGGTTGCAACAGAGATACAGAGAGAATGGAAGAGTCAAAGAAAGGCAAAGAAGTGGGCATCCTTTAGCTACATCACACACTGATAAACACTTCATTGTAAACAATGCCCTGCAGATCAGATGATGAATGCCACGCAACTTCAGGCACATTTAAGGGAGGCAACAAAGTTTTATTTCAGACCATTTGTAACTGATTACATCAGCATGATCTCTGTGCTAGACGACAGGCAAAGGTACCTGACCAGTACCTGACCTAACAGTTGCATAGCACTCTCTTTGATGTTTCAAGCATCATTGGCAGCCATCATTTATACTGAAAGTGAATCAACTTTCATCACTGAACCGCACTGAGGATCATTGGTCCCTTGTCCAGCGTAGATGCTCCCTGGCCCATTCAAGATGACGTTGCATGTGCCTGGTAGTGTGTCACCATTGCAGGTTGTTTCACAGACCACGCTGATGTAAATGGTTACAAATGGTCTGACATGACACTGGGTTGACTCACACCTCTCATAAATGTGCCTGGAGTTGTGTGGCATTCATCATCCGGTTCCACGCGGCATTGTTTACAATGAAACGGTTGTAAGTGTGTGATATAACCAAGGGACATCCATTTCTTTGTCTTTTTGTGACTCTTCCAGTCTCTCTGTATCTTTGTTGCAAGCTGCTGCTCTGTGACACTCTAAGCTCAGTGACCACTTCCGTCTGAGAGCATACTGCTTGAAGCCTTGCAATGGTACTGCTGATAAATTGTTAGGTGTTGTCTTGGTCTCATGATGTCAAAATATGAACAATATTTCATAGTTACATAGTTTGAAAGGCCGAAACAAGATAGACATCCATCCAGTTCAGCGTATTGTTGATCCAGAGGAAGGCAAAAACCCCATGAGTTGGAAGCCAATTGTACTCATTTTAGGGAAAAAATTCCTTCCCGTTTCAAATCTGGCAATCAGAATAAATCCCTGGATCAATTACCCTTCTCCAGAATCCTAATCACTACAAATTGTAATATTATTACTAGAAATGGGCAAATTTGTAAAAAATTTGATTCACCAGATTCGTCGAATTTTCCGCAAAAAATCGTTTCGACCCGAATTTATTTACGGTAAATTGCTTTAAAAAACAGCTATTTCCTGGCTTCAGAGAGCCTGTAGGGTGTTGTAGAACATTGTACCATGCTCAAATATGCATAGGGAGCGTGGTTTGGTCTTGATACAATGCTGTGTTTTATTTTGACACGCAGTTGACAGCCGCCACTCTTAGAATCGCTTCACACTTCACTTCTCTGGGCAGTTACAGGGGCAAAACTGACCAAATAACTGAAGTGGGAACACAGCCTGACAAGGTGATGTCAGCACCAGCTGGAAAGAACCGAGCTGAGGGCCAAGATTCTACAATAGCATCAAATAGTGCACTCCTTTTACACCGACATCAGATGATTCCACAGATTATGACAGAACCTGTTCTGTTAAATGTTGATACATGTAGAGCCCCCCGAAAGAGTGGAGAGGGTGTCAGCATTAATTTTGCGTTGACATCACTGATCATTCTGCCCTTCCTTTCATCAGTCAGTGTCTGCATTCAATTGGTCAATAAACCATTAGTGTTGCTAAAGCCAAAAACAAACAGGAGTTGATCCAAAACAGAGATGACCAGTAAATGGGATATTTGCATGTCTTCTGTGTTCTGTATCCACGCCTGCTTTTGGCTACCTAATCATCAGACAATCATGATCCGTTTCATTCCTTCTGACAGATTAAAAGAAGGGGAAAACCAAACATAGTGGCAATTCCATAGAGTGCTGAAGTGTGGAAACAGCATTAGGAAACCACAGGGTGTTCGAGTGAGACAGTGGTCAGTTGGCAGCAGTATGAGTAGGCCACAGAGTGGCACAATCACAGAGTGTGGAGGTCGCAACAACATCAGTAAGCCACAAAGTGTCAAATGTCAGGTTGAGGAGGTGACAGCAACATCAGTCGGCCACAGAGTGGCACAATGACAGGGTGAGGAGGTGGCAGCAACATCATTAGGGCACAGAGTGGCGCAATCACACAGTGTGGAGGTGGCAGCAACATCAGTAGGCCACAGAGTGGCACAATCACAGAGTGTGGAGGCTGCAGCAACTTCATTCGTTCACAGATTGGCACAATGACACAATGTGGAGGTGGCAGCAGCAACACCAGCAGCAGCATGAGGTCGGAGAGTGGCACAATGACAAATTCTGGAGGTGGCAGCAACATGAATAGGCCACAGAGTGGCACAATGACACAGTGTGGAGGTGGCAGCAGCATCAGAAGTCTACATAATGACCTAGTGAAGAGTGGGGAGGTGGGTGGCAATACCAGTCCCTGGTGAAGATGGAGCAGCTGGTAGCAGGTGTGTGGTGTCAGGCGGGTGACAGCATCAGAATAGTAGCTGAGGCAGGTAGCCAGAAGAATCCAGACTCATTTCTCTAAGTTTTGATGGGGCGTCATGGCTGATCTAATCTGATGCATAAGGCATTGGTGTGTGGAAATCCTGGCTGATCCACGTCTGATTCATCTTGACAAAGGTGAGTTGATTCATCTTGACAAAGGTGAGTCTCTCCACATTTTGAGTGGACAAGCGAGTTCTCCTTGGGGTAACTATAGCCCCTGCAGCACTGAACACCTGCTCTTATGCCACACTGCTGGCCGGGCAGGACAGATTCTCCCGTGCAAACTCGGCAAGTTGCGGCCACACAACCAGTTTGGCTTCCCAGTAGTCCAGCGGATCTTCTATGTGGGGTGGCAGATTGCTGTCCAAGTAGGCCATCACCTGTTGGTTCAGGGTCTGCTCCAGGTCCTGCTGCTGCTGGTGAGTTCCCCCGCTCAATAGGCGGGTGAAGGAAGCTGCTCATCAACGACTCCAGACTTAGGCTGCTGCTGATGGAGCTGATACTGCTCCTATTCTCACCCCCCCCCCCCAGCTGCCGTGGCAGTGGTATGTGGGCGGTGAAGAACCCCCCGGTCAGAGCTGTCAGAGGATAGACGATGGTGCACATAGATAGCGGACAACTGACTACATAGGATTTCTCTATAGTACTTGAGTTTGTCCTCCCTCTCGGCAGGTGAAAAAAAGGCTATCATTTTGGACCAGTAGCGAAGGTCCAAGAGGGTGAAGAGCCAGAAGTCATCCCTCTGCCAGATGGTGACTATTCAGCTGTCACTAGCCAGGCAAATCAACATGCAGCGGGCTATCTGCGCAAGTGACTCTGAAGGACTCTCTGCCTCCATCTCCACTGTATACTGCCACAGTGTGTCTGGACCATCTGCCTCGTCTTCCTCGTCTCCCTCTACCTCCTGCTCCTCCTCCTCCTCTCCTGTCACCTGAGTAGAAAAACCACTTATTTTGCCTGACACTGCTTGTGCTTCAATGTTCTCCTCCTCCTCCTCCAGTTCAGCCCCCACCTAACGCATGTGGCCGTGAGATGTAGTCGCCACTGAGTGCTGCTGCTGTTGATGCGGCAGGATGGACCACTACATGTGAGACACATTTCTCCCAGGCCACTGGATGGTGATGCTGCATGTGTTGACGCAGGGCCGTGGTGCCAACGTTAGCTCCCTGGTAGTGTTGAGCGATTATTATCGACAAAGTTGAAATCGGCACAGTTTTTATGGTGATCGGATTTTTTAGATCATGCGATAATATAGGTTAAATCTGTGCATCATCTATTAAGATCGCGCCTTTTTCGGCGCTTCTGTAATTTTGGCGGCCAGCAAATCAGTTACAGAATAGAAGCAGGGTGAGATGTGTGTGCGACGTCATGACTGGGATGTGTATGGTTGCGGTTGGCTGGAAAAATCACATGACCTCGTTTTACATAGAACAGCGTTTCTGTTCAGCCTCAGTGTTCTCCAGCGTCTCAGAGCAGAAGGTACGTGCGCTCTGCTTTGTGTCCAAACAGCTCAGCGAAATTATTACATTTCTTCAAAGAGAAACCTCTACTATTAGCTGTGATCCTTACAATTTAGTTAGATTAGAGATTGGAAGATTTTATATAGTTAGGTAGAGAATTTTAAAGGAGCATCTACCGCTGTAAAGTCACAGGGGGGATGGAGGGGGGGCCCCGCGGGCGAACACAGACAAGCTCTATAAAGAATATTGGATAAAGTTCACCAAGACTTAGTGTAGACATTGCAATAGCTTTATTATTAACAGTAGTGTTGAGCGATTGCGTTGGCTATCGAGATCGATCGATAGTCGATAGTCGGCCGCTATCGATAAGGTTTTTCGATAGTGAGCGTCGATTATGAGCGATGACCATTAAAGTCTATGGGAGAGCAAAAAACACCTTCATTATTACACCCAAACAAGGCTGGAGAAGCTGAAATTAACTCCAAACAGTCAAATGGATACGTGCTACATCTTAGGCAACACCTTAGGTTATAAAAGTCACAGAAAAAAAGTACAGACCATTCACTATCCTGTCTTGTACCACAGATGACCCTTAACCTGCATCACCCAAAAATTGAAAAGTGCCAAAAGGGGCAGTATGATTTGAAACCATTCATCTTACTTGAACTGGACATTGAATATCCCTGTCCTGGGCCAACAGCATGGCCCAAACCTGCATGACCCCCACATTTTAAAAAGTGCCGGAAAAAGGAGTCTTTCAACCACCATTTTAGTTTTACTGGACATTTTACTATACCCGGGCCGGGGCCCCAGCAGAGCCCCAAACCTGCTAACCCCAGATTTAAAAAGTGCGGAAAAAGGAGTCTTTCAACCACCAATTTTAGTTTTCACTGTACATTGACAATACTGTCCTGGGCCACGCATGACCCCAAAACGCATGATCCATGCTGACGATGCTGATGACGACATTTGGGCCTGTGACTGGGAGGACGAGGAGGTAAGGGCTGCTAGATGCAGGTTGCATTAAACCACTGAAGGACAGATTGGCGACGATGTTCGTTACTTAGATTCACAGGGCCCTGACTCAGCGATGACAGGCCTGACGGTCCTGCAATGACGGGTCCCCTGGCATGCGTGTTGTGCCCGAAATGGAGGAGCACCTTCTCTTACCTTACCTCCATGTGCTACCCCTCTTTGCTCGCTTACCACCTGATTTCGCTCCAGGTTCAGAAATATAAAAATTTGAAAGGTATGGAAAGTTTTGGAAAGTTCTTATTAAAACGGCAAATCCAGCTTATTCTCCCAAATTTCCCCCTAATCAAACAAATTGCTGGATTCAAATTTAACTGCAAGGTGTCTATCAACAAATCTGGACTGGGCAAAAGTCCAAAAAACAGTATCTGTTATTTTTTGGTTAATAACGATATTTTTTGCACCCTTTTTTCACCTGTGGTGAATATAGAATTGCAGTTTTAAAATTTAAGTATATGCTGCGTCAATGAACAATGCTGGGTGTGCAAAAGTCAAAAAAAAACGTAATGTTATGTTTTGGTATATAACGATATTTTTTGCACCTTTCAATTTACTGTGGTGAATAGTTTGAGCGATTTATCGACAAAGTTGAAATCGGCAAGGTTTTTATGGTGATCGGAAATTTCCAGATCATGCGATAATTAAGGTTAAAATCTGTGCATCATCTATTAAGATGCGCCTTTTTCGGCGCTTCCTGTAAATTTTTGGGGGGCAGCAAATGAGATTACAGAATAGAGAAGGGTGAGAGGTGTGTGCGACGTCATGCTGGGATGTGTATGGTTGCGATTGGCTGGAAAAATACATGACCTCGTTTTACATAGAACAAACGTTTCCTGTTTCAGCCTCAGTGTCTTCAGCGTCTCATAGGATAGGCCTGCGCTTGCCCGT